>JBAMBJ010003486.1:0-54401 GCA_037043495.1 Drosophila recens
AATTCGTTAATAAAAAAAGAAATTATACACAGTAACATTTTTCAATTTATGATCACTCCCAAAACACATTACATTAAAGTAATTGTAACGAGTAGCGTTTTGTTTGAATGTCTCGAATGCTACTCGTTGCTTTAAAAAGTGGCATTTACGCAAACATCGTTCATATGTAATGCAATTTGGGAACATGTTTGAATGGAAGAGATTCAGATGATTTTAGCCGCTTTACTTGTTCATTTTTTGGGAGATTATTTCACTCGATGGACGCTTTCAGGCAGAGTCATGCAAAATGCAATTGACGGCTGTTTAAAGAAGCCAGGGGCAGTTGACCCACTACTAAAACGAGTAAGGCCACGCCCCCAAAGCGGCATCGTGACGCTGCCTGCATTACGAATGCGGCGCATCCATTTGTGCAGAATTTCTATTTTTAATAAAGCAACGCGCAAGGTCAGCCGCCAATTTTGATTGCTCGCCTACTGGGCGAGTGGACTTTTGGGCGCTTGAGGTTTGAGGATAGAGGTTAGCACTTAGGAACCATGAAAATAAAAACAAAGGCGAACTAAATCTATGGCACATGGCACTGACTGCGGCTAACGAGCGTTGCAGTTCCACTGACCGAAAGGTACAAGGACAACTTAGTTGGCCATTTAATGGCAATGCTCGGCTCGAAATGTTAACTCAAGTCCAGCAAAAAATTTATAATTAAAAACTTTGCAATCGAACGAGCTCGCAAATAGAGCGTAAGATACTAAAAGCCACTCATACTTTACTCACGACTCAAACCCGATCGAGAGGTTGGTCCATTACTGGCCCAGTTGCTGTTATTCACTTGAGAAAAAGTTGCCAACTATAGTTGCCCCTCACCTCAAGTTGAATTGTGGTGGCTTGCGACTCTATTCCAATCAAAGTACAATACAAGTGACTTCAAGTGGGGCAAATGATGTGGAAGTCATAGGTAAATCTCAGTCTTAGTACCTTTTCCCTCTTCCTCTCTGTATTCTGCCCATCTCCACTGTTGTTTCCACTTTTCTCAGTTGCTTTTTATATTACTTAGCTCTTCTATGCCTTAAGCAGCTTACACACGACCGATTTTCCACCGTCCATGTCATGTAAATGTTTTTAAGACATCAGATTCTCAGCGATAGTAATAGGACGACTTTTATTTTCATCTGGCTTTTGTGTCGGTCAAGTGCTACAAAAACAAGAAATTGTGTAGTGCGACTCTGTGATTTCGTGGGAATAAAAACTGATGGGACTTTTGATGGAATATTGAATACGCGCCGGAAAAAAGTATCGGTGAAAAAATAGTCGTGTACAAGCAGCTTGATTCGTGAAAAAATCTTCTCAAAACAGTTTCTTGAATAAGTTTTGAACTGATCAATTTTAAAAGTACTAGTGTGCAAAGATTTTCCTTTTTTTTCTGGCCACACTACAAATTTTAAATGGAGCAGTGAGTCGACGAAATCTTAATTTAATAAAAGTCAAAACTGAATATGTTTCAGGAATAACCCAAACACTCAATAGCTAGACTTCGTTAACACGCAGATAGAAAGCAATACTGAACATAATTACAAGTTAACTACCATGGATTACAGCAAATCTGGTAACCAAGGAAGTTATTCGAGACTCAGAGTATACTTGTTTTATTAGTAAGTGAGATGCCTCCCGACTGGGATCACAAAGTATGTTAAGCAGCTTTCAAGTTGAAGTTAAAGTTGGCTTCTTGGCTAATCAGTAAAATGGACATGGACTCTGCGTCTCGTGCGCTCGGAAACAAAAGGGAATCTTTGGCAAGTGGGCGTGGCAATGAGATGCCTGACGGCGAGGCGTGGCGTGGACACAACGGGCCAAAGGAAACTGCTGCGCTTGCAGTTTGCATGAAAGACAAAGGCACTGTTAGAATCGTGTAAATATCAGACAATGTTAAGAGTTCGCAGCGATGCTAACGTCAACGTCGGCGTCGGCGTCGACGCACTGGAAAATTGTAGAGTAGGTAAAGGGGGGGATTGTGTGTCCGGGGCTGTGGCGAGTTATTCATATTATATATTATTGTTGTTATTATGGCCAGGCTTTGTTTTCCAGCCACGGTCCAGGCCAAAACTGTTGCTTTGTTTTCCGGCGACCAAACTTACAAAACAAAGACCCAGTCGCTGTCAAAAACGAATACAAAGCAAGGCACAGCCAGAACCAGAACCAGAAGTAGAAAAATAAAATGGAAAATAAAAATAAAAAGAAGAAGAAGTAGCAACAGAGAAAAGCGTGCAACGCTTTTTTACTGCTTATTGTTGTCCCACATAAAGGCGGGGTTTTGGGGGAGGAGGAGCGGGCGTGGCAATTGTGGCCTGGCATCCTCAGCTAGATACAAGTATAAGCGCTTAAACAATGCGGCAATGAAACGTTATAGCCAGTGTAGCCAGTGTTACCACTTACTTGCATTGCACAGTGATTCAAAAATCCCAATATTTTAAATATGTATGTATATCTTCAGACAGCACAAGTCAATTTGACGAGTGCTCATAACGAGTTGGTAAAAATAACGAATAACAATTTAATAACACCACAAACACAGTCACCCAGATTACTTAGCTAAAGCCAATTGAAGTTTTGGTATATTAAGCAAAAAAAATCCAGGAATTTAACCTTATAATAAAGCTTAACATTTTCACTCCCTGAACAAAGTAACGAGTATCCACAACGAGTGGATGAAAAATAAAAAGTATCAGATTACAATAATATAACAAGCAACAACCGAGATACAAATTTGCATAAAAGTTATGTTTAGATTTGGTAACGAGTAGTTGAAAAAGACATATGATTAATCCAAAGACCAGTTGTTACAGATATAACAAATATAAGAAATTAAGATACCAAAAATACCAAAAGATTATAAAGCAGAAGAATTCCTTTCTCAATGAAAGGAATAGTTCACTCATTCATTCAACTGACCTTGTTTAGACAACACAAAGTAACGAGTAGTCACAACGAAAAAAGGCTAAAGAAATAAGTAGACCAAGTAGACAGTTCCCTGATAGTTTGTAACATATGATTTTTCTGAAGAATGAGGTTGATACTCAATCATGACATTGAATTACGCGCATAATAATACATAAGAGTGTATGAAAATTTGATGTAATTCTACTACAATCAGATATTTAAAAAAAAAAAAAAAATTAAAGCAAAAATAATGCACCAAAAAAACAACGAATAGACGCAAAAAATAAAGCTAATACTGTAATCGAATTGAGTAATTGGAAAAACTTTTTATGGCGTATTGCGGGACACTGTGCCACATGTTGTCAGTATGTCTACGAATGCAACTTGGACTTGGGTGTTAATCAGCCATGCAGAACACTGTCGAGGGATAGTTATGAAGATTTTGACGCTGGTGTGTGTGTGTGTGTATCATATACGAGTATATGTACGGTGATGGAAAAAATAATAGAAACCATACCGTTTTTGTATTTTTAAAAATGGTTTCGGAAAAAATTTATTTTGAAATTTCATAATTTTTACTTAGTATCTATTAAGCAATGTTTCAAAATACAACAAAATAACGGGATTCTAATTCATGAGCAGCTTTTTATCACACTATTCAATAATTTATTTAAGGTGTCGTTTCTATTATTTTTTTCATAACTGTATATGCATACATATGGATGTAAGGTCAGACAGAGAGATAGAGACAGGCATAGGGCGTGACAAAGAGAAAGGGAGAGAGATAAAGTGAAAATGAGGCAGTTGGAGACAATGATTTGCATATGAAGCTGCAACTGCAGCAGTTGCTGTTGCCACTGGGTCGCATTTGCATGCATCACTTGTTCTACTTATAAATGAGTGTGTATGTATACATGCACATATTCCTGCATATGTATAAGTAGAGGCCTGGCTATACAGTGTGACCTTGATCTTCACATGTCCTTTTCATATGAAGGCAAAAGTGAAAGCGGCTGTTTCTTAATGGGCTACCAGATAAGTGCTAAGAAAGATAAAATCAGATTAAAAGTGTGACTGAAAGCATGTTAAGCAGAAAGAGAGAAAAATAGATGCAGGTAAGCAGAAGCTCTATTGACTTAAAAATCGATTGGCTCAACCATGTAATAAAAAACAAAAAACAATATTGTCGCCTAAGATTTAAGTTAACCAACTAATTAGAAAAAGCAAGTAGTGTTCCAAATTTTTAACTGCTTGTAGAATAATTTAACTAATTATTAGGTACTTCTATAAATCTTAAACTTGATCAGTTTGGTCACTTGGTGATTTTTTCACTTTATTACCCTACTGAAAATATGACCAACAAGTGTTTCAAAATCTTTATAATTTCTTTTGAAGTTACATAAATATATTAAATGAATGCTTGGTCTTAAAATATAAACCCATTAACGGCTAATGGGTATTTAAATACCCAAAAAAGTATTGATACTTTAAAAATTCTAGCTCGGGGCATGTGAGAGATATCGAGGCAAAATTTATTTCATAGTAAAGAGAAATAATAAAAATATAAGTATAAAATTTGAACAGTTTAGTTATCCTTGTTATACTTGTAGTTTTTTACAGGTGAATATCTAGCTATTTTTCTGCATACAAAATGTTATCGAAAATAGCTGAAAAATGTATGGAAATCGAAAAAATTTAATTTGAAGATAAAAATTTTTTTTTTGTTTCTTTCAACTTCTATGGTCTTCTAGGCACACATTTCCAAATTTCGTCAAAATCGTACCAGCCGATCTATGGGCAGCCATTAATGGGTTAAGTGACATTTTTGTTTCAATAATACAAATTTAAAATTTTAAAGAAATGTTGTTTACATCTATATTGTTTTTGTATTTAGAATTTTTCATCTGCAAATTGGCCTTCCGCAAATGCAATTTATTGTTAATTAGTTTCCAAAAGTACAAATATATTTAAACCATTTTAAAATAGTATTGTTTTGTTATTTAGCAACGACTCTACTGCATATTTATGCTAACCACAAAAGCCATAAAACTCATTTGATTAACCTACATTGTACGAATTTTATTTTATAATTTAATTATCAAACAATAACTAGATTTATGTACGCCCATAAATTCAACAGCAACAGCCCGCATCATGTGGATTTGTGGCATTGGGCGTATACGCAATTAAGTTGACCTGCCATACGTATATTAATCATACGCCTAGTAGCGTTGTGCTGCATGGAAAATGTGCGGGAAACAAATGTGACAATAAACAACAATAAAGCAGCTTTTACTGGTCTTAATTGTTGTTGCTGTCTACTTTCGATTTTGTTGTTTGACACAATTAGACATCCGCTAATGTTCTTTGCAAGTATTTAGTAACATTCTTACTAACAGTCGGGCAACCTAATAAGAAAGTAGTCTGAAATACAGCTGAAAATATATAGATAGCATTTTTGTTTGTAATTAAATCGTATTTGATTGAACTCAGTCTTTTCTTGCCTTGATCATGCACCTAACTTATTGTATAATTGCACAAACAAATAATGAGATGAAACTGAATATTTTAAGCCGTTAATACGATACGATATTTAAACGCTCCAAATATCCAATTCGCCTCTCGACTTAATCACTCTAACTTGTTTGTAATACTTCCGTTAACGCTTAAAGTATTTTAAAAAAATGTTAAGCAAAAGTATTTCCATCGATATACGAGAGGATCCGAACGGCAAGGAAATTTGTCTCTTGTTCTTAACTGTTTTGTGGCACCACAGAAGCAATTGAGGTATAATTGCAATAAACACTCGCCTGGGGTTCCTCCGATGGCGACTAGGGAGAATTTACTCGTAAAATGGCAGCTGTCGAACATTGCTAATTGGCAGCGTTTGTTGCTGCTGTTGTTGTTGACTGTCGACCCAATGTCAGGCATGCGAAAGCAAAGGGCATTGAGAGGAGGCCGCCAGTTGCTAGTTGACACATTTGAAGTCCCGGTTATAGCATCTAGTTGGGGTGCTGGGTGCTGGGATATGAGTCCCGGAGACTGTAATGAGCTGCATGTAAATTTTAATTAATGCTCGACAAATAAACAACAGACTCTGGCTGGACATTGCTGGCTGCATTGGCAATTTGAGTTTGTCTGGATTAGCCTGGCGAGAGAGTGAATCCACACAAGAGCCACTCAAAAGGCCAAACACGAAAGAAAACAGATAAAAACAAAATGAAAAAAGAAAGAAAAGTGAAACGCAAGAGCGAACAGGATAAACGGAAGCAGATAAGCAACAAAACCAATGGGCACACAGCGAAAAACCGACAGACAAAACAACGACCAAAACAATAGATAAACAGACAAACGGTTGTGAAAACGGGGATCGAAAGGGACGTACGGGATGAGGGGATGATGAAGGGGTCAGCGGGTTAGGTGGATTCAGTTTCACAAAACTGGCTGCAGTTGGACTTGGTCAGCGCAGCGCGTCAAAGTATGCTTCTTTTCATTTTCTCTCTCTCTCTCCCACTTTGTTGAACTTTGTTTTTATTTAGATGCGCCCATCTGGGCGAGATTCAGCAACAAAAACATCATCATCATCACTATCATCACCACCATCATCATGAGCATGTTGAGAATCATGATTACCAGCACATTGCATTGCATCACTGACCCGGCTGGTAAGCTGCTTTGCCCGTTTGGTAGCTAACAGTGCTTCAAAACATATTTTACTCTTAGCACATTAAGTCAGTTTTAAAAGCTCTTGAAATCAATATACAGCAAAATATCCAGTATATCTCACTTAAAGTTTAATTGATAACTACAATTCTATCATGATATCAATTGTCTCTCTCATCTCTTTTATTTGTAATTAAACCATTGACGTAATCAATAAACTACAGTTAAATCTCATTCTCTTAAAATGAAAGAGCCCGCATAAATTCACTTTTCTCAGCTTAGAGATAATTTATAAAACTGTAATCAGTGCTGGTTGAAGAACCATGAAAAGAATCTCAGTAGAAACTAATAAAATCGCTTTCAAATCCCTTGAGAGTTTTTAGGCACTAATAACAAATACCTTTTTTTATCGTATACATAAAAAAAAAGGATATTGGTTTGAAATATTTTATTTTTAAAACAAAATAATTTGTAAAGAAAAAAAATTATTTCGCTATTTTAAAGTATTTTTGGCTATCGACGCATATTTTAAACAAAAAAGGCCAATAAAATCAGATTTTTGTCTCAAAACTAAAACTATAAAATATCTCATTCCAATCAAAACCCAAGCATCTATTGTTACGCAAAAAACTCTAGTGTTTATCGAAAGAAAAGCTTTAACAAATCTTGCAAGCTATAAGATATTCAAAATTTAATATTTTTATTAAACAACTAAATTATTGTCAGCGGTTTTTCACAATTTGGAGCCAGTGTGCAGCTTATTGCAAACAGGATGGCAGCACAGCGAGAGCGTTGCCACTTAGCAAGCACCCTTTCTTGTGCGGCCGCAAATGCAACTCATATGGAAATTTATGCAAAATGCCGGCAAGAGAGCAAAAGGCAAATGGCAGAGGCCGCCACTGTGATTGCAGTTATGTAGCTTTTTCGTATTATGGTTGTTGTTGTTGTTGCCGCTTGACTTGGTCTGGCAATTATAACAGTTACGGAAGAAAACTAGTGATGAGTAACAGATGCGCACGGGGCTCACGAAAGGATGAGAAATTAGCTAGTAATTCAACGAAGTAAGCGCTTAATTGACTATTTGAATTTGTTTAGAAATTGTAAAGAAAATAAAGTGCAATGGAAGTTTAAAAAGGGTATAGGTTTCCGTGAATCCGTGATAAAATAAATCCAAACGATGTCAAAAGCTAGGTAATCTCAAAATTTTTGAAATCGAGTCAAAAATACTTTGATTCAAGTACGAATTTGAAATTCATCACGTTAAGTTTTTTACTATTGGGTCTCTTTAAGAGTTTTTCAGTAAAATCAATTGCTTTTGGAATTTTTTAACAATATCCTTAACTCACTAAATACATGCTTTTTATTTAACTTTTTTTTTGTAGTATTAGAATGGATTTAGTCAACAACTGATAAATCCTTTATTGCCACAAAAGCTTTATAATCGCATTCAAATCCACTTTATCGTCAAGGCTTCAACATCGGCCCCAAATTAACCTGCAATCCTAACCCGTTAACTAATTCATCTGCAATTTGGATTCACTTGTCATAACGAGTGGCTTACACAGTCGACAGGCTTAATCCCACGCGAATATGTGGCATAAGTCACACACCGTTCAACATGCAACATGCAACATTCAACGTACAGCCAAACATGCCAGTTGCTCCAGTCAACATTCGACACGCATTTGTTTTAAGCCCTGTGATCTGTAAATCCGGATTTCATTACAATTTTAACATCGCAATCCTTTGGCGCTGCACTTTTTGACAGCCGCTGTCTGCTTGCCCTGTGGCATGTAGCATGTGGCAGGTGGCAGGTGGCATGCATTGGCTCTGGCTCTTATGGCAATCGCATAGATCCCGTTCCCCGTTCCCCATTCAACAAACTCCACAGAAAAAATCATTCTAAAATTCCAGTTAAAAATTCTTGATTTTAGCATGAATTTTTTAAGTATGTATTCAGGATATTATTGTTAAACTAACACAATGTGTGGATAAAATGGCAACCCTCAGCAATAAATAAAGTCAAAAAAGCCTAAAACATTTAATTTTATTCAAAAAACTCTTATAAAGCCCCGATACTTAAAATATTTGCAGAGAAAGAATTAAAAAATTGTACTTGAAGCAAGTATTGCGTACTCGATTTAAACTAATATAAAAACTTTTGACACTGTTCAGGATTGCTTTCGTTTGGAATCCCGATTTTTTTTCAGTGTACATAATATGGAATGGCATAAGCTGTCTGTAGTGGCTCTCAGTCGAGACCTTCCTGTTGGGACTCCACCGTGTTTCCTTCATTCACTGTTTGACCATTAATATTTTTGACTAGTACTCGTATTTGGCTTTCGCTTTTTATTTTATACACACATGTGCACACACGCTTACACACACATACTTACGCGTATTTCATATTATGCTTGATATTATAATACACCATTGTGCCGCACTTTAAGTGTTTCACCTCAAATCAACTAAAAAATCTCATTTCTCTCATTCTCTTTATTTTCATATTACAAATTTCTTTTTTTTTTTAGCTTTCCACAAAAATTTGTAAAACTGTAACACAAATAACGAAAACCTCTAGTGACGAAGGGTGCATGTTCTAACGCCCAGTGTCATAACGCCCGCGGGTGATATGACACAGATTTTTGTGTCATAAGGCCCGCGGGCGTTATGGCATTTTTGAAAAGTGTCATATTGCCCGCAGGGCGTATTAAATGTTTATTTTAAAAAAACATTTATGTGAGACATTAGAGAATTAGCCGCCTCCAATCCTAACTGATTATAAAGATAACTTCAAGCAATGGGGCATATCTGCTGTTTCGGCATTGGTCATGCTCAGTCATTATTGGAACCTGAATATGGGGGCATAATATCAAGAAGTGCTTCTAAAGAAGCGGCGCAGCCAAAAATTTTTGCCTGCACCCTTACAAAGTAGATTTTGAGATTGATTAATAATGAATTCATACTGAAATTATACACTTTAAAATTATTTTTAACTATTTCTGGGCAATATGGGCAGTGCAATAGGGAATTTTTTGAACATTGTTCCAGATTTTTGTCAGATCTAATTTTAAAGTGGCTACAAGACAGAAGTACCACATTCCGCGGCTAAGAGAAATACAATAACTAACGGTACTTTTATGAACTAACGGTACTTTTATAATATTTTTGATTCTTGATGCACTTTACAAGCTTAAAGTAGTTGAGGGCGTTATGACACTTATAAAAAGTGTCTTAACGCCCGCGGGCGATATGACACCTTGAGAGTGGGCGATATGACACTTTTGAAAGTGCGTTATGACACTGGGCGTTATGACACGCACCCAGTGACGAAAGCCTATTCAAACTTCAATCAATGATATCAAGTTTTGTGACTAAGGATATGTAATTTTATATTTGAACTATTTTAAAATAAAAAAAGCATGTTTGACTTTACGCACATTGGACAGAAAGGCTCAGTTTGTTTTTATTTGATTATTAAATATTTGTTTGCGTTGTTGCGGAATATAGACTTTACAAATGCCTAAATTGAAAGTTTAATATAATTCTAGGAAATTTCTATTTTGATTTGATATTTACCATCAAAATAATTGTTTTATTCATAATTTATGTCTAATTCGTAAACTGTTGATTGTTTAATTAACATAGTTTGGTACTCAAAATATTAAATACTGCACAAAATAAAGTTGTTTTTTTTTTAATTGACAAGCTTACTTATTAAAATAATAATTAAAATGCCCACACTTTAGATCTGGTCAAAACAAGTTGAGTTTATTACACTTAAGATATTAAAATTTCAGAGCTAAATCTAAAAAACGGTTTATTTTTCTTTATTGTTTTTTAGTATATGACAACCAATTATTGACATACTTTAGCAACCTAAAGACTCACATGAACTTAGCATGTGTCCAAACTCAAGCCTAAGCACATCCCATACTTACATCCTCGAAAAGAAGAAGGAAGCACGCAGTTATGGCCATTACGCCATCAGGCTGCATTTCTCTTTCCAACAATTTGTGAATGTTGTGCAAATCAATTGTTGCATGTTCTGTGATAGCGTTGCTGATGTTGTTGTTGGTGTTTGTGTTGTTGCTGTTAAGGGTCTTCTTGGCCAGCTTCTAGTTCTTGAGCTTGGTCGGTTTCTTTTTGCTGGGTCTGCAGGGTCTCAAGGACTGCCGCGTACAATGTTCGCATTGTTGCTGCCACGTGTACATATGCGTGTGTATTTGTGTGTGTGTGTGTGTGTTGGTCAAAGTGTGTGTGTTTGTTTGTGCCCTGGCTTAACATTACTGCACTTTGTTATTTGCAATTGAGTTGAATTGATTTGTTGCCCCTTTTTGAAGGATCCCATGCCATGCCAAGCCAAACTCCATCAAATCCATCCTCCCCACTTTTCACTCATTCCCCATCCCCTATTCTCTTGGGTCCTGTTGTTTGCTTGACCAGTTGGTTGGTTACACAACATAACCTTTTCTTGTGCTCAACACTTGCAGAACGTGCCAACTACGATGCTGTGAATAACCTCACACAACCCTAGCACTGAAATGTCGCTTTCCCTTTCCCCAGCCATTTCTTGCTTCTTGTGTTTGTGTCTGTTCGATTTACATTGTGTTAAGCTATTTGAATGCATATTATGTGACCATTGACTGGCAGCTGATTGAGACATGTGAATGGGGCATTACACAAGAGCCAGAGCCAGAGCCAGGACATCAGTCACAATGTAATATAAGAATGTACTTCATACACACAATAAATATAAGTATGTGCATACATGTGTACATATACTTACATATACTTGTACTGTGTACACAGTAGAGATGTGCTTTATTGCGATTGTTCACTTAAAGTAACTGTGACTGAAAATGTAAGTCATTTATACAAGAGTAAGTTAAGACTATACTTATATAGTATAGTATTATTGTAATACATCATCTATTAGATGTTAACTTCTTTGAGAAGAATGATTTATCAAATTATTTTCATCTGTATTTTATTCCATCTTCTAATTCGAATGATAAACTTGTAACTGTTACCCATCACATTTGATACCCTATATAAATTATATGTTTGTATATAGTGTGAGTCTTCAAGAAAGATATTCGTTTTGTCATATCATATTTGTGAATTTGAAACTGTTACTCATCACCTCTGATAGTTACCCAAATGTTCATATACAGAGCGAATACCCTATAGTATGATACATTCACTGACTGGGTCTAAAGACCATATATGTATATTAGGGTGTCCCTTATTTGGTCGAAGTCAATATTTTTAAACGCATACGGGCTAGTTCTGTTCATTAGGTCCTAAAGCACTCAGAAATAAATTTTTACCTCAATCGGAGTATGATAACCCGTGCCGACTTGGATCGGAAAATTTAAAGATTATATGGAACAAAAAAATTTTTTTTTATTTTTTTAATTTTTTATTTTTTTATTTTGTTTATTAGGTCCTAAAGAACTCAAAACCAAGTTTTCACCTTAATCGGAGTAGGAGAACCCATTCAAATTTGCATCGAAACATGAAAAATCATCGAAAAATGTATAATCCGTGTTAAAATACTGTTTTTTCATGTTTCGATGCAAATTTGAATGGGTTATCGTACTCCGATTAAGGTGAAAACTTGGTTTTGAGTTCTTTAGGACCTGATAAACAAAATAAAAAAATAAAAAATTAAAAAATAAAAAAAATTTTTTTTTGTCCCATATAATCTTTAAATTTTCCGATCCAAGTCGGCACGGGTTATCATACTCCGATTGAGGTAAAAATTTATTTCTGAGTGCTTTAGGACCTAATGAACAGAACTAGCCCGTATACGTTTGAAAATATTGACTTCGACCAAATAAGGGACACCCTAATGTATATACAGGGGTCGGCACTCGAAGTGTTACTAGCATTACGCTGCTCTAGCATCCAAACGGCAATAGACAGCGCGCTCATGTTTTCGCTGGTGTTTGTCTGATTAATTGTCTACAAGCTTACAAAAGTATATCGATATATGTCGCAGTGAAAAAAAGTTATCTAAAAGGACTTGAAGCGCAAAAGTGCAACACTTTCACGTTAGTGGCGAACTTAAAAATATTGCATTTTCTGATAAAAAAATTTTTATAGTTCAGCAATTTTCAAGCAAGCAGTTCGATCGCGTATGGTTAAAGGACAAATCAGACGACAATTTAGACCAACGCATTGCTCTGCGAAAGCAAGCACCTGCATCAGTGATGGTTTGGGTCGCAGTAACTGCCATAGGACGCTCACCGCTGGTTTTCATCGAGCAGGACGTAAAGGTTAACCAACATATCTACCTTAAAAAGATCTTAAAAGATGCTTTGGTACCTTGGGCACGTAAACAATTCCGTAGAAACCATTGCATATTTCAGCAAGACTCGGCACAGTCTCATTAAGCCGAACAAACCCAACGATTTTTACAAGACAACGTTTCCTGCTTCATTTCATCACAGCAATGGCTGCCCTTTTGCCCAGACTTAAACCCAATAGATTTTTCCATATGGTCCATTCTGGAGGCCAAAGTGTCAACTAAAAAATATGAGACGGTCAACGCTTTGAAAACTGCTCTTCTCCTAGAATAGAACAAAATACCATCAGACCACAATCGTACTGCGTGTGAAGCCTTCCCGACCAAACTCGATGCCGTAATCCGTGCTAGGGCTGGCTACATCAAAAAATTAATACATTTTCCTAAAGCTTGAAATGTTTTCAAAATAATCTGAAGTTTTTAAATGAAAACTTAAAAAATTGACAAAATTACAGCGTTTTTTATTGGTAACACTTCGAGTGCCGACCCCTGTAGTACATATATTCACAAACTGTTATATTTTCAAGTCAGATGATAACATCTGATAAATCAGATTTTATGTTCCCTAGAATTTGCCATTACAGATACTTCATATAAATTCTATATAGTAATATCTTCAAGTCTGATTATTACATCTCATAAGTATAACAGACATTTTTCCCCAGGAAATTTCGACTGGAAATTTGTAACTGTTATCCATTGTTTCTAACTGTCATAAATCCATATCCTGAGGATTCGATTTCAATATTTTATCCAACAGAAATAATATTGTATGAGAACTTTGCTTTTCCAATCACTAGCTGAGCACTTGTGACTGCCACAAATCACTTAGTCATCCCTCAGCTGTAATTTGTATACAGCATGGGAGTTGTGCGAATTCCCCACAATTGTTGTGGCCCAATTTGAAAAAGAACATAATACAACATAATTCTGTGTAATTATAATATAATTATGTTGTGTAAGCAGCTAAGATACAAAACGCATCTCCAGTCACTTAAAACGATAAAAAAAAGAACAAAAAATCAGCGAAAAATAATGACGACTACCGCATCAAATAAACGAGTATCACCGCAAGCGAATGGCCCATGAACCTCGAATACTCAAGCACAGGCCAATACCAAGGCCAACAAAAGGCAGCACCACCACCACCAACAACAGCAACAACAACAACAACATATTAGACTGGCCCAAACAAGCGTTACGAAATTATTTTGGCAGCTTGCCCGTTGTCAAGGTCTGGGTCTAAGCCATTGTGCTGCCTGGTGACTGGTTGGCTGCATGGTTGGGGGCTTGCAACGAGTGGTGGCATCAATGCTCCTGCTGCTTCGACAACTGCCAGACAACAGTCAAAAGGGGGAAGAACTCTATGGTATTTTTTGGAAACTGCCGTCAGCTACCCTAGACTACGCCCGTCCTTATTTCAGATGCCATTGAGCAACTCCACTGACTTTGATTGAAATTCGAGACGAGCAAGCAAATCAACTTTATTTATAGGTTTGAAGAGAGCTTGCCACTTACTATTTATTAGACTTGATTTACACTGAAGTACTTTAAAATGAAGTTCGAACTGTCATATATTATTATTAACATTACTGATTAAATATTTATGTGTGTCTCAACTTTCATCTCGAAATCTGCAAAATTGTGTTGGCAATTTTCAATGTGGACAAATAATTTTCATTTTAAGAAAAAGTGTGTTTTTCATTTGGCCTTAGCTGGCTTGATACCATACAATCTCATTATATGTACATATGTACATATATACTTTTCAAATATTCTCCAGGGTACCATCAGACCTGAAATGCGTAACAACAACTCGATTATCTTGAATATTTGAGTACAAAGGGTTATTATATTAAAATTATTGTATTTAAAGTTTTAGCTCGATATCATTGAAAGTGTTCGAACAATTAGAATTCCATATAACATAGTGCTTGAACCATTTGAGACTATGTATAACACGGCTCAAACTTTTGTTACAGTGTCGAGTGCACAGTGTATTAGATTTTTACCTAAACCTTTTAACTAAGTTATTTTACTTGAGTTGAGTTTTTCCTGAAGTTGTCCACTCCCAGTCCAATAATGATACCTGCAAAATATCGAACTTTAAATTTTTTTATTTAGCTAAAATATATTATATTAACTTTATGCAAACCGTAATTAATAAGTTCTATCGTATGATCATAATGTACAATAAAGAATTTTCTTTTGTATCAGCAACCTTATAATAGCACGGGGTATTTTACAGTCAGTCAGCAATTATCTTCATATATATTTACTTTGATTTGTTTTAATATTGATTTATAGAGTGTCAATCTGACAAATTATACAACGACAACAACCTAAGCAGGCAATGCAACAGTTATCGACACAAAGAAAGCCCACAACAGTAAATGAGGGTGGGTGAGAGGTGAGAGTGAGGGTGACGGTGAGGGTGAGGGTGAGGGTGAGGACAATAAATGATGACGAGCTGTCAAAAACTGTTTTTCGGCCTGCAAAGAGAGAATTACATGCATGAGCGGCGAGGCGTGTGGCGCCCTCTGTTGGTTGCTTTGTATCATATCAACGAGCAGTCGTATTATGGCAATGGAACAACGATAATAGTGAATGCTGCTGAATGTGATCGTACTTATTATTATTCGATGGCCTTGTGTAAGTATATGCCCCATTCAATGCTTTGTGTTTGCTTAGTAATTCAAGTCAGAGCGGATAAAGTAAATGCAGCAGAGCAAAACATCGGCAGAACTTGAGACAAATAACTGACAGCAGTTGCTGAAAAACTGCAGAGCTAGAAAACTACCACGAGACAACTTTCACGTTGGACGGATAGAAAGCAGAGTGTAACAATTTCAGTGCCAACTTGTTTAGCAGCTCAGCCAAGCGGCAAATGTCCTGTGGTTATGGATTAAGGCCCAAGCCCCACCGCCTCCCCTTTTCCACCCGCTATCACTTCTTACAAAACATCATACACGAAAAATGCACAGAGAGAAATGAGTAAAGTTCGACTGAACTCAAAATAAGAATATGCTACTTTTAAAAGTATTCTTGATACAAATATGAATTTCTGCAAATGAGCACACAAATAAATAATTATTATTAATTATGTGTAATAAGTAATCCAAAATCATTTTGGTGATTTAACTTGCACTTGTAATTTCACAGAAGAAGCTTGTAAAATTTGTAAACTAGATGTTTAATTCTTATATCTTATATCCACGCTGATTTTAAGCATTTTTTAAGAGTTTGTAATGGTTACAAATCCAGTTTACACGATTTTGATTCAAGTCACCGTATGCATATATCAAGTATCAGTTTCTAATTCAAAGGCATTTTTTTAGTAAGTTTCAGAGCTAAATAAAGTTTAAGTTATGTCTGAATCAAGTACGTTTTAAGCTCACTTTTAAATCTTACTTAAAATAAGATCAAATTACTTGATTTTACTAATTTCAATCTTAGTGAGAAATCAAATTTGAAATACGAAAAAAAACTTGATTTTTTGGCTCTGTGTATGTATCTTTAGGTTACGACTGCACTAGGTGATGTAACTAGTGTAACTGTGTTTGCTGCAATGCCTTGAATTGGGTTTTTATTTATTTTTAATGCGGTTTCACACAATATGAGAGCGATAGAGAGCCTAAGAGATAGACGTAGAGAATTAAAGCTAAGGCCGGATTTGGTCAGATGTTGAAAATACTGCAGTTCTGCCCTTTGGGGCATCTGTTTCCATATTATCTCTACGTCTCCCTCTGTCACAATCTCCCATTTTTCTCCCCCACTTTTTCTTCCTAAATGTCCTTTTCTATGGTTGCAGCCTTTCTGCATTCTCCTTTTGGTATGTACTTTGCCCTATTTTAGGCTCAGGCGGCTCGGACAGCCGTCCGGCCCTGCATTTCATTTTGTGGTTTCGTTTCTGCCTCAAATTGCCACTTGAATCATTTTCAGGCTTCGCATTAAAGCCAGTTGTAACTTTTGTTGCACCTGCTGCCATGTCCTCTTAAATTCTGTGTATTTTTTCAACTAGTCAACACCAGGAGTTCTATTCCAGTACTATTCCTACAAGTCAATCAGAAGGATCTTTTTGGGGGTGAAAGTTCTCTTTTATCACTTCTTATCCTACTTAATGACAATTGAATCAGATAAATATAGATGTATCGCCTAAAAGATTGCAGTGATTTGTGTACCGCTGAAATTTAAAAATCATAGATAAAATAAATACATATCAAAATTGAGTAACGCATATCTTATAGTCGGACCTCCGACTAAAGCTAAATGAATTTAGGAAAAAGTCAATTCAAAAGCAAACAATTATGATGAAAGAGATTTATCCAGAAATTTTCATGCCATGGAAATGCATTTTCTTAAACCTTTTGTGAATTGATGTGTCCTTTATCTTATTGTCTTAAATTTGCATTAATTTTTAACAAGTTCTTAGAAGTTGTTAGTCACTTATGGCTTACAATAATTCACTATAACTGGTAATTGAAAGACATTTATTTGATAGATAAGTTCCACGAATCAAAATCAAATACAATTAAGAATGTATACATAACAGTTATTGTTATCTGTTGTTAATTTATAGCGATAACTATGTGACAAGAAACTGCGCATCTTACTGCAAAACAAAGTAAAAACCATTGAGTCAAAACTTCAAAAACATTTGATTAAATTTTCTCTAATAAAAGAGGTCAGCTTGTTGGCTTTAACTTTCAACGATTAAGTAAATGTTATGAAACTTTTGTGTTGTCTGACAAACCAGCTGGCTGCTCAACTATTTATTTGCAGCCAACTAGTTTAAAGAACATCAACTTGCCCTACTCTACATCCACATTGTCTGCCTGGGGCGCTCTTTTGCCAGCGTCATTCAAAGCAGCTGCGAGTCCCATCAGCGCCAAAGATTTTCGCGTCCCCATTGTCAAATCGCGCGAACGCTTTTAAGGTCATGCAGGCCCCGAAGCTAAACATACCCGAGAACCCCAGAACCCCCGACTCTACCGCAATGCACTTGCTAATGAGCATAAAACAAAAAATGTGCCACAATTATGCATAAAACGTATTCACGCTTCACTTTTCAGACTCGCAGTATACGATGATTGCCTTTCAAATTGCTTAATCAATGGCTTTTCATCGCGTCTAATTTAAAATTTTTCTATTTGCTATGCAAATATTTTTCTATTAAACGAACCTGGCTTAGTTTTTGGCTTTCAACAAAGTTAAGGCAATTCGTTAAATAAAATATACCCACAGCTGTTAGATGTTACGCATACGACGTGCTGTACCAAAGTGTTCAAGTGTTGCCTACTTTGCGGCTGTCAGTTGACCAAACATAAACACCACCTCACACACAAATGCTGAGCACTGATTGGCAGCTAACCAAGTTTTAACATAAGTGTGTGTCTGTGAGTTTGTGAGTTTGTCGGGGCCAATTTGTCAGGGAGGCGAACGCATATCTTATCTGCATATCGTGTGCCAGGTATGCACAAGCATGCTTGTGTAAACGCTTTCTGGCATGCTTGTGCTTGTGTTTGTGTCAACCACAACAACAATGGAGGGAAGAAAAAATATAAAAATATGTTTGCTGTTGCAAATCGCCAAATGGTCGAGTGTTAAACACCCTACACAGGCATTTTCTGAAAATCCATAAATACTTGAAATGATTTGACTAAATTTATTTTGTGTTGCATAAAATACATTTCAATTAGATTTATTTATTTCATATTATAATTATGTACAAAATTTATAAGTTAGTGGATTTTCAACTGGAATAAAGAACTAAATTGAAAGGACTCATTTTGCCACTTCGAAAACATATTTGAAATAAATTCTCTTGAATTTCAGTAGCATCGAGAGATTTGTAAACCAATCCTGATACTCACAATTTGAACAATTTTCTGTATTTAAAAAAAACATATTTTTGTGCATAAAATATTCAGTTCATTTAGATATGTCTTTTATAAACCCACTAATGTCAATCGAAACACATCTTTTAAATTTGTACTTTAAGTTAAGCAGAGCCTGTCATCTCTTGTACCAAAAATAAATCATCAACTTCAAATAAAAATTTGTCCAAAATACTCTATTAATTTGTTCTCTATCTAAAGCCAAAAAAAAAATAGCTAAGTGAAAAAGAAAATTTGTTAGCAAAGTTCTACCATAGACTGATTTTAAAAGTTGTTTTTTTGTGATCCGAGACGCCTTGTTAAATACTATTTTATATTATATTTATTATGATTAGGTTTTATATTTTAAATGCAATCTCTGATCCGAGGTTTACTTTTGTTTTTAGTTATACAATGATAATAAATTCTGAACTGCAGATTAAAAACCACTCAAAAAACTTACTCCTTAAGTACACAGGGTATTTTGGGGGTATCACCGCGCTGTTGTTGTTGTTATTGCTGCTGTGTTTGCTGCGTTGCTTCCATTCACAAAATGCCTTTGAGTGTATATTATTTCATAAGAATTTCAATTTTGCAAGTTGTCGCAGCGTATGTTACTTTCGTAATCACCACACATCATATATACATATATACAAAGTATTAAGAGAAAGAGAGGAAAAGAATGAGAGAGGGGAGACATTTGTCCTTATGATGCCCTTATGTCATGCTGCTTAAAGCTTGCACAGCATTTATGTAAGCCAAAAGAGGCACATGGCCCAGATGCATTGCCAGCCAGTCCCAGGCCACGAATTATGTGCATCATTTGGCTTCAACCGCTGACTCAACTGCAATTTTCACAATTTTCACTTCTCCCTCCCCCACCGATTCTCAACTTCATCCTCAACATTTTACTTTGCTTATTTTGTTTGACTTATTAGACGCGATGACATTATTTATAGTGGCACAGCCATTGGCTCAACGGACTCACAGACTGCTTATCAATTAGTGGCTCAGCAACGGCTTCCGTTACCCGTTAGCAACCTACATATAAACGGAATTCATGCTTGCAATTAAGCCAAGTAAGCACAAATGCCAGACCAAGTCACTTGTGTGTGTGTGTGTGTACTAGCAAATAAACAGAGAGTAATTTGAGTTGCTCTCTGACAACGTGTGCAGTCGCTATGCTACTAATCCATACTCGTAGCGACCAGGTGTGAAAGGTGGCCGAAAGAGCAGACAACGCTAACAGCTAACAGCTAACATCGTCAGCTGCTACCCGATCCGGGTCACTTGGCAGCTGAGGCAGCGACATTTTCTTTCTATCGGCATTAATCAATCCTAGTTATTCAAGTCAAACAGCTGAGCTCTTATGTGATTGCTCCTTACGGCGCAATTATTATTAAATGCGGAGCAACTTCAATTAATGGAAATCAATTTTAGAACGAGGTTCAAATTGCTGAAAATGACTTGTACGATTTGATCAAAGTGGAAAACGCAATTTCTTAATGGAAATTAATTTATCACCCTAAAATAATTTCCTTTTAGAACAATGCACTTCATCCGGTGGTCCGCCAAAATCTTAATTCAATCCTTATAGTCAGATTCATCAGCACATTTGAATGCATTCGTTCTATAGATAGCCTCATCATTTGACGGAAGTAGGAACTAAAAGGTAGCCCAAACTGTTAACATTTATCGATAAAATTATACTCAAACATATTTATGACAACAAAATAAATTGATTTTATACCCATAATAAGAGATTTTTATTAAGTTTCTTATCTGCGCTGACCATGTCTTTTATTATAAATATTTAGATTATCATTTATTTTCTAGGCCACCATTAAAAATATTGAGATTTTCAAGGAACGTGCCCGATATGAATAATTTCACGGTCATTCCAAAAAGTGATGACTTTGAAGGCTGTCAGCTCTTTTATACCTTATTTAAACTTAATTAATAAAGCCCGTATTTTTGTCATATGTAATATTAATCTAAAAAATTAAATCGTTGCGGTACCGATGATTATATTTTTATCTTATTTGTAGTGTTTCTTGTCAATATTTTCAGAAATTAAATGAATGCGATTTTTCTATAGATGCTCTTCAATTTATTTCTGGATAACAAATTCTTCATCTTCAGTTTAGTTCGATAGTGAACATAGATAGAATATTAAATTTACTCAAAAACGTAAATAATATTTAGATAGCATAAGATGGTTCCAATAATTCTTTTTTTTTATTCACCTCAATTCAATTGGGTAGAATATTGTAATCAAATGGTCTATTTTCAATGTGATAAAGTAATCTGAGCTGAATTATTTTCATGACTTAAAACTAACATAGCTTGGTATTTGCAATTTATTAACAAAACACGGAAGACCGTTAGTTGGTTGAACTTGTTCTTGCTTGGCAACAACCTCTTAATCTAGAATAAGTGCTCCCACAATTGAGATGATGATTATGATGATGATGTTAATTACAATCATGATATCCGTATGCGACTTGTCATGTCCGCGTTTACAAAGTGACGCAATCTGCGCACAGTGGGCGATTTTGCCTCGCTAGTGGTATTAAATTAAGACTTTCAAATTTGAAAAAGCGTTGATTTTGTTCACAAATCGATAACAGGTACTTTGATTAGATTTCAACGGTTTTTCATAAGCTCTTCGAAAAGCTGATCTTCCGCTATAAGCAGTCAAACACAGCATATACAAATGCGCATTTCCACAAAGATGTTAACCGAGGCCAAAAACGAAAAATTTCCTTCTAAAAATGTACTCAAGTAGAAGAAATTCAATAGGATGAACATATAGATTTCTTAAAAATTGATTTCCAAAATGGTCCGTTTGTATTTTATCGATTGCACTAACTAAGATAGTAAGATTGTAACATAAACCATTTTAATACATAGAAATATATTGAAAGTTTTATTTAAAACAAGTTTTCTGTCAAGAGACATAAACAACAGAAATATATTATGGAACAAAATTTCGCGTGCGACATGTTGCGTGCGACAGTGATTCAAATCAAATTAAAAAAATAACTACTATATATTTGTAAGTAAGACAAACAGCATTTTTTAGATAAATGAGTGCATTACATTTTAAAATAAATTGCATCAAAATATTCTTTCACGTTTTGCCGAAATCAGTTCTAGAACTGGTCGCCGAAAAAACTACTTCTGTTTAAATCACGTGCAAATGCCTTGGTTTTTTTAAATTATCTTGAATACGAACAATTGTCCAAAATCAACCTTAGCACCAGTTATAGTGCTAATCAAGACCTATAAGTTTCGCCTTTTCTCAAAATAAAATAAAGTCATGGCACATGTTTTATTTCACTTTGAATGCGTACGAATGTCGCATTCGACATAAGAAAATTACCCGTATGTATTTCAGCAAGCGCTTTACAAAATTGTTCCTTTGTTTTATAAAAATTAAAAATGAGGAATGGTGGGGTATTCAAAAATTGTTATACGATCCAAAATTTGTTGCAAGGATTGGGGGAAGCCCAATCTTCTTAATATGAATGACTTATGAAATATTATATGTTTATTGAAATTAAAAAAAAAATTAAAAATTAAAAAAAATATTTAAAAAAATGAATATTTTTATTTATTGAAAAAATTCGGGATTTTATTCTGAACTGTTGAAAAAAAAACAGACTAAAGTTATCTGTTTTCCTTTAGAAGTAATTAATTGAATGCCGCTAGCGAGGCCCAATCACCCACTGTGCAGCGACTTCTATAAATAAATATGCGAACGACTGCATTCCAAAGTTATTTATTAATAAACAATAATAAACTACGCCAGTTTGTGATGTGATAACAAGTAAAACAATAGAAGCAATAAATACACTGGCAGCTAATGGCACACAAAGATTTACAGAATGCATATACAGATGGACGAGAACATACGAGTATATCGCATATATCGCATACACACACTCAGAATCTTGTTCTGAATCAGTTGAATGCATTCGTTTACTCAGATTTTTAATTAAAACTAAGCCCAGCACTCATTTCTATCAGTAAAATTCAGTCTTAATACACGCACACACACACACACACACACATCAGCTAAACACCCACAATTGAACTGTGTGGCAAATCAGGCTAAACAACAATTGATTTTTTATACCCTGTGCCCGTTATAATTTAAGAGCATATTAATTAATTCATATTTTTATCTTCTGGTGTTTATTTCACAATTTAACATTTTATTATTACGTTGATCAGCAATGAACTCACTCACTTTGCTCACCGAGAACTTTTCGCTATCGTATCAATTACAAAATTTGATGTTTTGCTATAAGGCATTGTGTATTAAGGTCAAAATTGCCGTTGATATCCGCCAATGAATACATCAGTAGGTAATTCGCTCAGTGCATCCGTTTTTCTATCATTTATATCCTGATCTAATAATTTGGAATACAAATTTTAGCCACTCATTATATTCGGTTAAAGTCTCAAAAAATTACCTAAGCGCTTCTTGCACAAAATTTAGTCTTTTCTTCGAATATTTCAGTGAGTACTATAGGTAATCTCCTAGTCGATCACTCTAAACTTAAAACGCTGATACATTTTCTTTCACCATTTGTATCATTTATCTATCAACATCTGTTCATTTGAAAAAATAAAACTTCTATAAAAGATCAATGCTTCAGGCAAGAATAAATGTAGTAAATATAATAAAGCTTAAAACTTGAACCAAATGTAATTTTAAATATTATATGTAATATTTTCAATAATATCTTTGGGTAATGAACAGTAACTAATTTTGTAAATAAGTTAATAAAATTCTTTCATAGTATTTAAACATAATTGCTTTTTTTTTCTTACTACCAGCTATGTTATTTGAGAACAAATAATGCAGCGGGGTGGCATTTACGAGGCCGACATTCGCAGCAGCACCACCTCCACCAGCACCACTCGAAGCATCTCACAGCGGTTCGCAGGAAAGGCCAAAGCCGCCCCGGCAAAAAGATTTGAAAACTCACATATGTCCATGCTGGAACAGGCGCCTCACAGCAATCTGACGGTCAAGGACGAGCGGGTGTCTTACATGTACAGCAAAAGCACCACCACTACCACCATGACATCGCCGGAGCCATCAACAACCACAGCATCTGCATCTGCAACCACAAACTCAACGATTTCGACACCATCGCTGAGCGATTCGCATGTCATCAATCGGCTGGTCGAAGTGACGAATGCCACAGGCATTGAGTCCACAATCAGCATGAATCCCGCCAGCACCACAGGCTCGCCCTGGAACATCACCTATGTGTCCGTCTCGGCCACCAACTACAATAACTGTTCCTCCCTGTTTGCCAACTACACACAGCCACAAACAGGTGAGTTTACATGCAAAAATAAATCATCCTAGCCATGCTGCTAACCACTAGAATTTCGAAAAGGGTTCTGCTCAGTTTGAGCCTTAGAGCAAAATTAAGGTTCGGTTCACGAACCGGTTTATCTACCCCTTGAACTTAGGATCTAAATTCGAATCTTATAATACCAACAAATGCAAATGTTGTAAATAATTTAGCTTAATTTTATGACTTACTGTAAATATGAATTATTATTTTTATTCGGAGCCGGTTTTTTTTTCGAGCCGAACTTATTGATAAGCAAAGTGTTTCGGTTTCGCGAAGTAAACCAAATTTTCGAATCATATCTATCCATATCAAATTTGTCAAGATTGAAGTGTTATCTTCAGAAATACAGAATATAAGAAAAAGAGAAATACAGTTAAAGATGCTTATCTCAATAAAATATTTCATTAGTAAATTGTTCAAAAATTAAATACTACTATTTTTTATTTTTTTTTTGTCTCTAAAAGTGGTTTTCCCCAAATTTTTTAGATCAGAATTTTGATTTTAGAAACTGGTCAGCGTAGCTTAGCCTTGGATCATATGTCAACCTTTTGTGAATCATTAATAATCCGTTTTCCATTTCGGCACTCTCTCCTGAAAAAAAATACAAAATATAAATTTGGCTCTGGCTATATAATTTCGTTTTTTTTTAAATAGTTATAAGTTTCCGAATTTGAAGTAAAACAAAGAAAAAATGTTGAAAATTATAACGAGCATTATGCTGAGAAGGGAATCCCCGGGCCGATACGTTCTAGCTGTGCAAACCAAAGCTCAGAAGGATGGAAAGGCGGGACCTTTGACGGACGAGGACCGGCGACTGCTCCGGGAGAAATTGACATCGTGGAAAGAGCCCGGACGGCGAATGCAGTTTCATCCGACTGGCAGCCGTGGAGATCTCTCCGTCAAGGAGCCGCATCTGTTCTCGGCTTCTGCTTGGCCCTTGACTGAGGACAGGAGCAGGTCTTACTATTTGAGCTGCAAAAGAATACCGCCAGCTGGCAACGATGCGAATCTCAATAAAACAAAATAAATTGAATTTTCAAATAGCTCGCCTGCAAAAATAATAATAAACCAGAATGTGCGAGTACTATGATGTTTTAGTTATGTAACTGGGCTGACATGTTTTATGCAACGTCTTCGACCAGTTTCAATATGCCACATGCCACATGCAACGTGCTACACTCTTGTGGTTGACGTTGCATTCATGTATTTTTAATATGATTACCTCCCTATATCCTTGTGCTCAATTTGTTGTTTAATTATCGACATTCACCTGTTGCCCCTTCCAACACACACGCACACACATTAATTCAAACCATCTCTTTCTTTTTGATTATGACTCTCTCTCTCCCTCTATCTCTTTTTCTTTCTCGCCGGCCTGAGCAGGCATCTATTGCAACTGGACTTGGGACTCGCTGCTCTGCTGGCCACCGACGCCGGCCGGCGTCCTAGCCCGAATGAATTGTCCCGCCGGCTATCACGGAGTTGATACACGCAGTAAGTAAACAAAACTGACGAAATGCTCGCTTGGAATTCATAGAGCACTCTGGGTACTCTAACTTATGATTACTGTTTCCTAAGAATCCTTCGATCATAATTAAATATACATAATATATAATTTTGCCGTACTCTCTAGACATAGCCTTATATCTCTGCTCTACCTGAAACGCATATTCATATATAAAGGTGCTATATAATCAAAGATTTTCGCCAAACTTAGGATATCTTTGAGTAAGAGTATTAAGTAAGAATATTGGCCCAAAAAAAGCACATAGAAAAATGAGAAAACGTATTTAAAATTTAATTTATAAAGGTATATACTTATATACAAGTAAATACTATCATATGCAGGAACCTGCATGTTAATTTTGTTGCCTCTAGCTCTTAAACAAGTATTTGTTGTGAGGACGGAGGAACGGACAGACAGATGGACATAGCTCAACCGACTCGACTGTTGATGCTGATCAAGAATATATTAGCCATATGGGGTCTGTAACAAAAAAACATTGTTGAGAGATTTCGCAAAAGTGAAAAAAATTTGACTTAAATTAAACTATTTATTAAATGATTTTAAAAATGATTAATGATTTTGTGGCCGTCGATTTTAATGACTTCAGAAATATGCTAAAAAAAAATATAAATCGGTGATATTTAAGAAACCCTGACATTTCGATAATTTGTTTTACAAGCAATTTCCTTTAAAATCCTTAAAGATTTGAGTAACACATCCGTATAAAAACGTTAACCATAAAAAAAGCTTTAGATGTAGATGCATTTCACTCAGTTACGTATATTGTTTCATAGTACAAATCCATTGGGAATTCGAAATGCAATGCAAAAAATGGTTAATTGTTAATTAATTAACCAATATCTGGGTCAAGACCACATGCCAAATGGTCGTGTGCGATGACCAGGTGTGTGTCCCAGAAATGTCTTTGGGAGACGTGGCATGAAAGAAGCTTGGTATTAACTGGCCATTTGCCACCTTGTATAATAATGTTAGTGTTGGTAGAATGAGGCTATCAGCACTGGCTGTTCCCATGGCGTTAAGCCATTCGTAATTCAGTTGCTTTAATACTTAATAACTGAAGAAGCCACATTTTGACCTGACCTCAATTTCCCATTGGCAGCCTACGCGTACCTTCGGACCGTCGGAGTCGCAATCACGAAACTCTCGATTCAATTGACATAATTACTATTAGACCGAGGCTGTCATTGACAACATTGACATCGAAGCGAGCAACATTGCTGCTTGATTGAAGCAAATAGAAAATACAAAATGAAAAACAATACAACATAAAGACCAACAGCAAAAGGGCACAGGGAATTATATGTTAGACAACAACAATTGAAAATCGTATTGGGGCCACGACTATGTCAAGAGCACAGCAATCCGTTACCTCTTGTAGTTCCCTCAATAAATACTGAAATAAATACTCACATATTTTGTACATTGGGTATAAGCACTTCAATATAAAGCTTAACATTCGGTATCTGTCAAACAAGTGAAAAAGTTTTAATTTTTCGTCTGCCATAAGTTTATTTTTAGCTTCATATTTTTGGATTTTAGGAGTTACAAAAATCGACTTCAACGAATATATTTCCAGTTTTAGGCAAATTTTATGTTTTAGTTTTATTTGATTTAATATAAGTTAAGCTTTAATATAATTACAAAATGTATTCAACTATTATTTTCTGCACCTTTATATAACTTAAAATAATTGAATTCAATACATTTTTCATTTGTCCATTCATTCTACCAAATATTTGATGTTTAAAAATATTGGTAGCGACAATAATTTTTGGGTGGTTTGTAATTGATTGACTGAGAAACTATAATCACAAAGTATTGAAATCACATTTTCAACAAACCAAAGTTGGCCTACTAAAAATTAATGGATTTCCTTTTGCCCCAAGCCATTTATAAATAAGTTTTGGACTTTCTGTGTTTCCAACTTGTTGTCTGGAATTCAATCGACTCACATTTGCCATAATCATAGAGTTACTGACGTTCGTGTTTTGAAAACTTGTAATTGATTGTCAGAAGGTTGTTTATCCGCTTGCTCGCCCACATTAGTGACCCATCGGCAAAGTCCTTGGCCCAAATCGTAATTCTGAGAAAGTCAAACCTGTAATTGCTTGAATTTATTTGTAAACAGAGTTTGCCAATCGCAAGTGCGAGCTGGATGGTCATTGGGGTGGCCGACCCAACGAGACTGAACTGAATCCCGCTGGTTGGACAGACTATGGACCCTGCTACAAGCCTGAGGTTATCCGTCTCATGCAGGAGATTAAGGATGTTAATGTAAGGGTACTCCTCGTTATCACCTTATATGTATCTGTGAGATACTTTATTGAAATTTAATTTCATCTGCAGCTCTATATGGACATTGCGCAGCGTACACGCACTCTGGAAATTATTGGACTCTGCCTGTCCCTGCTGGCATTGATCATATCTCTGGTTATATTTTGCGCCTTTCGATCGCTGCGAAACAATCGCACCAAGATACACAAGAACCTATTTATTGCCATGGTACTGCAGGTGATTGTGCGACTGACCCTTTACCTCGACCAGTTCCGACGTGGTGACGAGGCGGCTACTAACACAAGTCTATCGGTTATCGAAAATACGGTGAGTGTGAATGAACGACATTAGGGAAACTCCTGAAACATATACCGGGGTGTCACAGAAATCGCTTTCGCTTGAATTTCCCTTAAATTTCATACAAATTTAAGTGATTTCACACAATGTGCAGTGCGACCAGATAAAATAAAAAAATCAATTGTGGTCACACTAACAGTTTTAAATTAATCAGCTTTGAATCTCTGAATCTAATCATTATTTCAGAATACCTCTATTAAATAATTTGAAAGCTGTTACATACATAGTTATGTATACGATTGTAAATCGATTGTACATATGTTAAAAAAAGCTATTGCAACTATTTTAAATTATAATTAAGAGATTGATGTAATGAAATTTGTTCCATTAATTTCAAATAATTATAAAACTTTATGTCATTAGTATGCATAATTAAATTATGTAAATTGTTAACTTAATTTTTAAGTATTTATTTTTATGAAATAAGACAAAACTTCGCTAGCATTAATAATCAAGATGTTAAGCCACAAATAGGTATTATCTGACCCCAAACTTAAACTTCTAACTCTTAACCAAATATCGAGAGATCCCTAAGTTTTTGTCTCTACATTGCAGCCGTATCTATGTGAGGCATCATATGTACTACTGGAATACGCACGAACCGCCATGTTCATGTGGATGTTCATAGAGGGACTCTATTTGCATAATATGGTCACTGTCGCTGTATTCCAGGGTAGCTTTCCACTTATCATCTTTTCGTTATTGGGCTGGGGAATGCCTGTGCTTATGACCACCGTCTGGGTGCAATGTACGGCCTTCTTCATGGACACTTCGCTGGGTGACTGTATGTGGAACTATAATCTGACGCCATACTACTGGATACTGGAGGGGCCTCGTCTGGCAGTCATATTGGTGAGTCAATATACCGCAAGACACTACTCTGACTGACTATTTCGTAAGTACAGTGATAAATATAACGGAATTTTATTCAATTTCGCAAACGGAAATTTACGCAAATGCTGGAGAAACTCTTACAATTGGAATTATTATTTAATTAATTTAATAACATTGAATAAGGACAAAAATTTCTATTTAAATTTTAAATAACAAATCTAAGAAATTAGTATGGTAGACTTTTACAATTATTTTTGAACATATTGCAGCTAAACTTCTTCTTTCTGGTGAACATCATCCGCGTGCTTGTGGTGAAGCTGCGTCAGTCGCAGGCGAGCGACATCGAGCAGACGAGAAAAGCGGTGCGAGCGGCGATTGTGCTTTTGCCGCTGTTGGGCATCACGAATTTGCTGCATCTGGTGCCGGCACTGAAGACAGCGTGGAAATTCGCCGTATGGAGCTATGTGACGCATTTCCTAACATCGTTTCAGGGCTTTTTCATTGCACTCATCTATTGTTTTCTCAATGGCGAGGTAAGTGCGGTTGTAAACTTAAAGGCCACGGGCACACTTATCCTTAAAATCAGCTGAAAGAGGAGCTAAAAACTGTAAAAATAAAAAATCAAACGCACTGAGCTAGTGATGTTAATTTAAACAGTCATCGATTTTAATATAAAAATTTTTTCAAAAAATAACGAAAAATCTAGTTTTAAAAACAAGTAAATATAGTAAAATTAAAGAAAACGTAATTGTATATACAAAATATATGCTTGAGCTAAGATTTGTAAAATGGCTAGGTGGAAAATCAGACCAAATTCAAACAATCATAGCTTTGCAAAATCTGAACAGCATTTCAAGCGGACTATCTTTTTTATACGCGTAACTTCCTGTAACTTAAAAAACAAGTAAAAGGGGATATTGTATTCGTTGCAATGTATGTAACAGGGAGAAGGCAGCATCTCCGACCCTATAAAGTATGTACAGGGGTGGTCAAAAGTGTTTTCACAAAAGTAAAGCTAATTGTACTCGTAATTTGAACTTAATTCATGTAAAGTTTGGTATCAATGGAAAGGTCTTTTGAATTCCTTTCAAATGATACAAAAATTTGGTTAACCCATTAAGTACCCATTGATAAATTCGAGTTTTTGTAAAAGTCCATTTTTTTGACTTTCATTCTGGGTCTCAAACAGAAAATGTTTTGATGTTTTTTCAAACAATTTAAATAGTGACTGCAAAAAAATATTATAAAAAATCTCTTCACTAGTATTTTTTATAATTTCTTGAAAACTGCAAAAAAGGCCCTTTTTCCTCATTTTCGTGCAAAAAAGGCCTTTTTGGCAATTTGTATCATTTGAAAGGAATTCAAAAGACCTTTCCATTGATACCAAACTTTACATAAAGTAAGTTCAAATTACGAGTACAATTAACTTTACTTTTGTGAAAATACTTTTGACCACCCCTGTATATACAGTAGCGAGCAAAACTGAGTGCATGTTCACAGCACTGACTTTCGTCATCCATAAAAACAAAACCGTACAAGCAAATCGAAAAAATGTTGTTGTTGTTTGCTTTTGTTTTTATGAATGACGAAAGTCAGTGCTGTGAACATGCACTCATTTTTGCTCGTCACTGTATACTACTAAATTGTAACAAGATCTGAAAAATAGAAAGGTGGTAATGGCTTACAAACAATAACAAAAACAAAATTTCTTTTATTTGGTTAGTGTGGAATCCGTACATACAAATTAGCAACATAACTAACATAGATTTAGTATTGAAAAGTATGATCAAACCTCTTGCTTAACGCAAAGGACTCTAAAGGTCGTAATGGCTGATTAAAGTTTTTAAGCAATGTAAGTGCCTAAAAGAATGCAATAAAACATATTTTAGATTTATTTTAATAAGTAACGGGTATCCTTTAGTCGTGAGCTCGAGTATACCCTCTTCCACTTGTTTTTAGTATGGCATGACCTCTTAACGCATTATGCGTTCAAATTTTAAATGTCAAGTTTTAACATTTAATCAACTAAATAAACTCCAGTGAGTTGAAAAAGAGAGAGTAAACGGCTTTCAGATCAACTTTCAACTCGCACCAGCTCTAAGCGCTTTCAGCTTTTTTTTCGACTCTTGTTAATAGTCTCTCTCTCTCTCTCTTTGTCATTTACCTTTTGTGTGTGACAGGTGCGCACTGTGCTACTGAAGAGCCTGGCCGTGTGGATGTCGGTACGTGGCCATCCCGAATGGGCGCCGAAGCGCGCCTCGATGTATTCGGGGGCCTACAATACCGCCCCCGATACGGATGCATTGCAGCAGCCGGGCGATACATTGCCCCAAGGAAAGAGGTAAGTGTGTGACTCAAATATGAAACTGGGATTCGTATTGAACGCAATTTGGATCTGTCAATCAGGGTATCGCCGCCCAACAAGCGCCTGAATTGCCGCAAGGGCAGCAGCATCAGCATTGTTATTGCCAATGAGCCACAACGCCAACGACTCGTACAACAGCGCAACAACAACAACATGGCCAATGGCGACTCGCGCTCTGCTTTACAACTTCAGCTTCAACAGCAAAATCAGCAGCAGCAACAACAAATTCAACAACAACAGCAGCAAGAGCAACAGCAACAGCAAAAAGAAGAAACAGACTCAGTATCGGCAATGGCAACACGCATTAAAATCAAGGATCCACCGTCTGGTCGCCCCAACTGGATGATCACCCTGTGCTTTCGCGGCCAAAAGGTACTGAGAGTACCGCCAGCGTCATCCGTACCACCCGAGTCAGTTGTATTTGAGTTGTCAGAGCAGTAGATCAAACTAGTTCTAGCCATAGCAGTAGTCTGTAGCCCGTAGTTCCCCAAAGTTCTTCCTATAGCCTACACTCGTTAAAGTCGTAGCTTCTACTTCCTATTCTCCAACTTCAAACTACTTCTTATATACATATTTACTTCTTGCACCAAATCGTACTCCATATAAAGCTTGCCTCCCATACTCAGCTGTACTCGTACAACACACAACTGTACTAAATGCGCCTCTATTTCTTAATTCGCGTTATCTCCTCGGTTCACGCTTATTGGGGGGATTTTTGTTGCTGCGACTGTGTCGTCTACCCAAACATGAACGACTCATTGTAAACTACAAACCATCTTCAGTTATTTATTCCATTTGTATGTACTCCTCATAATTTTAATATTCCACAATTCACACTGTTGACGCACTCTCAGATCGTTAATCTGGTCCAGAGATCCCTTGTATCATATTCCATAATTATCTGCCAAAGTAAGCGACATCGCAATCGAAACCAAGCCCGGTAAATTTTTGTCCCATTTATGAGGGCCAATTGCGACAATATTCAATTATACAAATATGTACTTTCACAGTTTGGCTTCGTTCACACACTTGAAATTGAATCAAATCTTTTCATCTTGTGAACATTTCTTCCAGAAATGTTAAAAGTTGTTCTACATATTTGCCTGTTTTCAAAAATATTAAGAGTATCCATTATAATGATTATTGCACAAAATCTCTCTTCCAGTATCAAACAAAGAAAACACTACAATTCTAATAAATGTCGTAAAAAATAAAAACAAAATAGAAATGTATTAATTTATACATATGTACATTGGTCAATTCCTAATAAAATCGTTAAGATATTTAAGTGACGTAAAGTCAAGTAACGTGTTACACTAAAGCTTTTACAAAAAAAAAAAAAAAAAAAAAAAAACGAGAAAGGGTTTTTGAATTCAATAACCTGGGACAAAGCTTACATACCTTCAAATCATTTAAAAATCGAAAGAAAAAGTATTTTTCTGAAACGTTAGATTTTATCTTTTTACCAAATATAATCCACCCTTATTACTACCCAGATATTAATTTTTTTGTAACGTTACGTCGCTGTAGAAATCCCAAATTTTTTGTTTAACATTTAAAAAAAAAAACTGTGCAGGTACTGTTGTCTGAACCAAAATTTGTTTCCATAAAAATCCCTGCTCAAAAAACTAAATGCATCACATATTTGCCTATTTAATACACAATTTATCTAGGCATGGTAAACAACAAAATTTATTTTCAGCAAAAACTACGCTTAAAGTGGATTTACTGAAACTTTTTGTTGAAAAACTCAGCACTCAGAATTTAAAAAGCGTCGGTCAAATGCATTTTTGTATGAAATTGTTCAGAGTGTGACCAGATTATGTGAGAACAAAAACCGATGAGATTTTGATTTGAAAACCAATATAAATTATGTGAATGGCCAATTTACCGACGGCTAAGAAGTTTCGGTGAAAAAGCGCTCGTCTGACGGAAGAATTAGGAACTTTGAAAGCATGTTATCAGCAAAATTCGAGAATATAAACGCTAGCAATTTAAAAATTGTATGATATTTCGCCATATTAAGAAATCAAATTAACGCTATTGTACGTGAAATTTGTTTTCATAACGCTTATCTTGTAAATAGGTACATATACTGGGGTGCTACAGAGATCGCTTTCGCTTGAATTTCACCTAAATTTCATAAAAATTTAAGTGAAATTCAAGCGAAAGCGATTTCTGTGGCACCCCCGATAGTATGTACATAAATAGGAAATTGGCACAATTTATTTTCAGTGATTTTCTGAATATTCGGTCACACTGCTAACTTCGCATAATTGGCATCACTTTCTGCGCTGACTTTTCATTTCCGTTTTATTAATATTATTTTTACTACTTCTATTTGCAAAGTTTTTCTGATCACTGCGTTGTTGCGCCTGTTGCGCTTTGTTTGCAACAAACGCACAAATTTGCAATAATTTTTAATACTTAATACATATAAAAAAAACTAAAAACAAACCAAATTAAAACATAAAATTTACATTTACATTTCAACTCTCTCTTTCTCTTACACACTCACTCTCTCGCTCTTTCGCATTGCATTAACGATACATACATTAAATGATTATACTTCTTTGCGACGTTTTCAATTTTGTTTTTGGCGCTACTTTTACATTTGCCACCTCCATCTCCACCTCCATCTCTGTCTCTCTTTCGCGACTTTTTGCTTGTGTCATTTGCAGAACAAATGTGTGATGCCTGGCGCTCAAATATCGCAGCCAATATTTATGACGCCACAGTTGCCTATGCTCACAACGACAACAACAACGACGACGACGACGACAACAGTCGCAGCTGTTACTACAACAACTGCATTAGCAGCAGCCGCCGCCGCCGCAGCAGCAGCAGCAGCAATACTACAGAAGAAGCAAATGCCTAAAGCTTAACGCGATCACTCTCTCTATATATATCTCTCTCTCTCTCTCTCTCTCTCTGTCTCTCTTGCTATCTTACTGTAACTTCAGCTTAGCATCGTAAGCTTCTAAGCGCGCAACTGTACTAAACTAAACTCAACTAAACCGTGTGCACATTTTAAAACATACATACATACAGACATGTACATGTACATAGATATATGTTGATTAATGTATAAATATACTAATTTTTTTTATATTTATATATGTATGTAACTTCAAATCAAAGAGAATTGTTAATGCTTTTAATAGGAACGGCACGCGATTCGATGCGATTCGTAAATTTTTTTTTGGTATGTGTATGAGTGCACAATACACGTACGTAAAAATATCTTAAGACAGTAAACTACTAAATATTTACATACATACATATACACATAGAGTGTACACATGTCGTTATATTCATATACAACAAATCTAGCAACAAAAAAACATACATATATTTACACTATGTCACATTAAATTGACATACCAAGCAACTGCGAACAAAATTTTGCTCTAAATTAGAAATGTATAATACTATTTTTATGCTATTCAATTCATGATTTCTTCTTCATAGCGAATTCAAAACGAATTATGACGCTGAAAAATGGCGCTCAACTTGAATTTTTCAAAATGGCGCTTAGTAAGCTGAGCTTTGCCATACATACATACATACATATCACTGCAAAATTGCGCTGAACTTAAAGTCAAGTGTTAGAATCAAATTCGAGAAATGGTGTTGAGCAGAATTTTAACACAATATGAACTTGAAATAAATTCATGTATTCACGATAAATATTGCTTAAATTTTAAAAATTTATTTTATGAACTCAGCTAAAATCTATGAAATGAATTTCAATTTATTGTTGTATTTACTGAATTGAGCCCGAATCTAACTTCAATGAAATTTCTGTCAATGTGTGAACTGTCAATTATAAACAAGTGGTAATTTTGGATTTTACGAATTCAACAATTCATGAATGGTCCGTATAAACTAAACATACGTGTGTTACTTTTGTACCTTTGTGGTTATATTCCGTAATTCAGGCCCCTTAATAACCCTAAACGTATTGTGAAATTGCCTTTTAACTAAACTTCGAGGTTGTTATCCGATCGTTATGTTGTGTGTCTGCAGTACACATTGGGATTGTATCTTACGGCTGTATCTTCAAAATTGCTCTTTTAATTCAATTTTATCGATATGCAAGATAACATTTCAAAAGAAATGAAACAAGTGTGGAACTCTGAACTGTAGCTCTTTTTCTCTTACCTGTTGCTCTGACAACAAACAGACGGAAAGTGTCTAAATAAATTTCGTCTAATGCCCACAAAAGCATGACCACGAAAGCTCTGCGCTAAAGCTTTAAGCTCAAGCTTGTTTTTGCTTAGAAATTTGAATTATTCGTTTCTATTAGACACATCCAAATGAAATATACTTTCATATGTATTTGCAAGGACGTTTTTAAAAATGTGCAATGTATGAACACAGTGTCTAGAAGCTTATTTGGGCCACTGTTTTTACATTTACATTTATCTTAAAATGGGCTGGAGATACTTTTAAACTAAAACGCAAATTTATAATTTAATGCTAAATCTTAAGTTTAGTACTTTTATTTAATGTTTTATCTATATTGTATCGGAATTAAGCGATCAAAACAAAACATACTTAAAATTTTAATGGGTCAAATGAGCTGTGCATTACTATAACGTGTACACAAGTATAATACATAGAGTACAAAATGAAGTCAAAGTTCTTGGTATGCGATCTTAGCAAGAAAATTACATTTATAAGTATGAAAGATGTGCATTTTGCGACTTAAGACACATTTGCACGACCGCAGCAACATTAACTTTAATCCCATTTACATGACTTTTAAATGCAAACCAATGGATCATTGTTATTTATATTTTGTTTCGCCTAGAGCAAGAACTCAATAAGCAAGCCGAATTTAAGAGAACACATGAAAATATTTATAAGAACTACTTAAAAAATAAAAACAACATACTGTGAGAACTAATGGAAACATAATTAAAAAAAAAAAAAACAAACACACACAGTGGTCAATGGCAAACTATTACGTGTATAAGTAAAAATGGAATATAGTATGAATAAACATGATGATTTTATATACATATGTATGTACATAATTAATTAATGTATACATGTCTGGCATTTTTTATTATTATTACTTGAAATCGTCTTTCAGCCATTTAATATTCGCATGGTCGAAAACTAGAACTGAAGATAAAAACACGAGATTCAAGATCAAGAACGAGAGACGAACCTAGTTCAAAGACGATCGATCGAAGAACCGCAAGTAGTATATGCATACATATTGAGATACAACTTTTGGCCTCGCGTTGCGGTTGTTATACCCGTTAATCTGCGAGTACAAGGGTATATTGTTTTCATTGAAGTGAAGGTCATATCAAAGATCAACCCAATTTGGTACACAGCCTTCCCTAAACGGTACTAAGTACGTTGCAAGCTTTTTTCGAATCGCCAAAAATTTATTTAAATCAAAATTCATTTTTTATGGTTAATATTCCCTCTTAATAGTGTGAATCACAAAAAGCAATCGCATCAGGATAAATATGACGTTAGTTATGGTTGAATTAAATTTTGAGCGCCTAAATATAAGTTTTATACAGATATTGAATGTATTTAAATTGAGTAACGGGTATCTTTTAGTCGAGGACTCGACTATAGCGTCCTTACTTGTTTTATACGTTCACACGACACGTGCCTGCTTAAAAGCGGAACCATGTGTGGGGGCCATGGAGCAACCATATCGATGACGCTGGAATTTCAATTTGCCACTACGATTAAAAGCATCCAAATGAGACATTTTTATAGGCCATTAAAACGTTTTTTTTGCACAATTAAAACATAAATTTAGCAACAAATTAACAATTGGTTTCATCAAGCATCACACGAGAGGCACATAATAAACAAAACGTAGTACATACGGATATGTAGTGCATATATGTATATGTAAATATACATATGTAAATACAAATGCAAGTACATAGTATTTTTATAATTTACAGCAACAACATAAAAACAACAAAACTTAGAGCACATCTCAAAAGGCATACATGAAAATACAATACAAAAAATAGAAGAAACAATGAAGATTAAAACGTTACATTGATTGGATGAGGTAGCTTGAAACAATTTTCACGGTTAATTGACTTCGGATAGGATGGGATAGAATTTAGAATCTAAAACAACAGATCCTCATCGCCTTCATTCTCGAGGATGCTTTGTGCCTCCTCGCTGGTGGTGACATTTAATCCCTGGCGACGCATCTCCTCCCGCTTACGATCCGCACATTTCCGTGCCTCACGCTTCTTGTCCTGGATTTTCTTTAAGCGATAGAACTCCTCACGCTCCAATTCGTCCAGCTCACTGACTATATACTCAATGGTGCGATTGATGCGCGGTATTATAACTGTATAGAATTTGTACAAATCAGATCAGTTAATGCAGTTTAAATACAAATTTCACTGTGACAAAATCCGATTTACATATCGACGCACTTCCGACAAAATTATCGTATCTTACAGGATCCATATTTAACAGGACACATTTTTTTCTTCATTTTATCTGCTCTGGGTTTGTACTGAATTTTTACCGAAATTATAACTGAAAGTTTTACATTTATGGAATAGTAAGTTTTATTTTTTCAAACCATTTGGCAAATATAATTTTGAAAAAAAATGTCAGGTACGATAATTATGCAGAAATGCGTCGATACATACAGTTTGTCAAGAAATTCTTTACACCCCATTAAAAATTTAATATTTTGACTTTAAATAAGAAAAAAATAGATTATTATTTATATTTGGAAAGGTCGTTTGATTGAATGACACAAAACTTTCCTTAACCCATTGAGTACCCTTCGAAAATTTCGAACTTATGTAAAAGTCACTTTGCAAAACTTTTTCCTTGATTTTTTCCAAAAAATATTTTGATGCAAAAATATTTTTGAAAATTTTCTTTTGCAGTTACTCCTAGAATTGTTCCAAGAATTTTTTGCATCAAAATATTTTTTGTGAAAAATCGAGGAAAAAAGGTTAAAAAGTAGACTTTTGCAAAAATTCAAAATATTCCATGGGTACTCAATGGGTTTAAGAAATTTTTGCATCATTCGAACGAAAATTAAATGACCTTTCCAAATATATGTAATAAGCTATTATTTTCTTATTTAAAGTCAAAATATTACATTTTTAAGGGAGTGTAAAGAATTTCGTGACAAACTGTATGTAGATAGATCATGATGTCAAGCAATTGTGTACGAATTATTAAAAATAGTTTAACCCCTTAGAACTCATTATTAATGTTTTTTTGAACTTGATCCTAAGCAATTAATATAAAATGTGAATGAAAAAGACCTTTTTTGCAAAATAATAATAATAATGTGAATCTTTGTCGTTGCCAAAACAATTACTTGACATACTGTACATATATGGGTTATGCAGGGTATATAATGCTAACCGTGCTCAATGGCATTGACACGCCTGTTGGTCACCTTGATGACGTCGTCCAGTGTCACAAACGATGTCTGCAGTGACGCCAGCTCCACGAGCAGCCGAACAGCGCTCTGATAATTCTTCTTGAGCTTGGCCAATTGCTGGCCACCACGGGCCAATCCGGCCAGCTCGTAGGTGTCGACGCCATCCTGATACGGCTCAAATATGGGCAGTGTTACGCCAGCGACATTATCCCTTTTGGTGCGTATCTTAATTTGTGCCTTGGTCACATTCTGGAGCACAATCTGATTGATATCGCCGGTGGTGAATTTGACCTCAGCCAGTGAAAAAGCCGCTTCCTTCATCACCTGACCCATCAGGGTTTTAGTCTGCAGCAATGAGAGAAAGTTGTTGATTCCTCTCTCTCTCTCTCTCTCTCTGTCTCTCATCGTATTGTCTATGTTTGTACATACCTCAATAATCTTGCCCAGAATCAAGCGAAAACGCATCTGCAGGGCATCTGCCTTCTTTTTAAGTAATCCATGGCCCTTGGTGGCGCCTGCCAAACGGGATTTCATCAAAGTTTGTGCACTGCGGACCATAAATGAGAATTCATTTCTCTCTCTTTTTCTCTTTCTCTCTCTCTCTGTTGTGGGCAGTGTGTACTCACCCGCGCGATGGAAATATGGGCAAACGATCTTTGGCAGCCATAATTTATAGCAAAGACTCAAGTTTACCGTTATATTACTATTTACAGTTGCTTTTCAAATAACGCGAATTGTTTTTCAAATTTGTCAATTAATTGTTGGATATTTGTGTTATTGCAAGAACTACAAACAAAAATTAATAACACAAACAATGCACAAAACTATAAACTATAAATAACAACAACAAATTATTAACTAAATATATGCGACAAATACTAAAATAAACGGACGACCACGAGAGCAAGAAACGAGAACGAGGCGTAAAGCAAAGCACACGAAAACAAAATGGGCCAAACGACAACCACGACAAACGGCGAAAAGTCGACGTCAACGTCAGCGTCAACGTCGACGTCCAAAATGACGACGCCGCGTTGGGTGGACAAATTGAAGCGACCGTTGGGCCAGCCGCTCAGCTGTGTTGCGATTACGCAGCTGCCTGACAGCGATGGGCGCGACCAGCTAGAGATGCGAACGTGATCGCCAATTGCCAATTGAGTGCAATCAAATTTCTTTCAGTGATAATTTTCCAAGTGATTTGTTCTTGCTTAACAATTATAAAAGCCGTTGAGATTTAATATTTATTTTGACCTATTCAGTTTGACATGTTAGACTAACTTGTCAATACAAATAAATTTTTTAAGTGCAAAACATAAAGAAACTGTGAAAAATTGTATATCTTGTCAGTTGCCATAAACCAATACAAATTTGCCGTTAACATACAAGTTTAACAGTGGTGTAAAATAAGTTTATTTCAATTATTGAATTTTTTACGAGTATTGTTTATAATTTATACTTCTTTTATTATATTTATTTTAACAGTCCAAAAGAAATAAAGAACTTGTATTAAAATTAGGAAATATGATATAAAGTTAACAATTAAAATATGTACATATTATTTTTAGAATTATAAATTTGGCAAACGATTTCGTTCTGAATGTATTTATTTGTTGCAGGGATTGCGGAGAACCAAGAAAACCTCATTCAGATCAATAAATTTGAGTGTTAGTTGCAACGGGCTTAAAAGTTTGAAATAAGATTTATTAGTAGCAGGTAAAGTATGAGCATTATTTTAAGAAAACGACTCAAAATAAACAAACATACTCGCATAAGATGTTCGACATTCACGCATACGAGTCTGCATACAAGTACGACTATTTAGAATGTACATCTCATATACCAAGTTTATACGACAGCTTAAGTCGGCCTTAATTGTTGCACAAACATTTTTCGCTTTGAAATTCACTAGAATTTCAGCTGGTTCCCATATACAACAGCCATATTCCATATACAACTTTGCAGCTTGCAGTACATTGAGTAAGAATACAATTAAATGGCCACTATAAACAATTTGTGGTTCATTAAAACCATTTTGGTTAAATTAGCTGCCATATAAACTTGGTATCAGCCAGTGCTGCCAATTCGCTGTGATGGCCGCTAGGGCGAATTGATTTAAATTGATGCTGATTGGGAACAATACGCACAACACTTTGGACAGAAAACCGTACTCGTAAAATGAAATAAAAGAAATGTGTACTATCAAATGCCAGAAACACGCGCTGCCATTTCTATTGTCAACGAAATTCGGCTTTGACCCGTGTAACAATGGGACACGGTCACCGTAAAAGGCATCGTACAATGCGTATTTGGGTGGGGAACGGGGGGCGTCATAGTCACGCAATTTGAATATGCGTCTTCTGCCGTCATGTGCCTCAAATAAATGTACGAAATAAATGTGCACGTGTGCGCATTACATATATACATATACATATGTAATACATACATGTGTGGACTAATGCCACAATAAAATAATAAACACGAGTTTGGGAATCCGAAATTGGTTGGGTTCCCGTCCCGTACCAATAACAGTTTCGATCACAGTCTCGGTCAAGTAACAATTGCTTGGGGTCTTCAACGCTTTGATATGCCAAAGTTCATTGCAAAAAATCAATTGTTAAACCATTTAATCCATGATATCACGGTCATGTAATGATTTAATGGACCTTTCAATATGTTCACAATATTTACAGTGATTTCATTTTCTGGCTACATGTAAAGTTTATTCAACACTCTAAAAATTATACACTCCTGCCCAAAACTATACGACACTTCGAAAATTTTAGATTCGACCCTCGTAGGAAAAGGAGAAAGCATAATGAAATAAAATGAAGTATGCAGAATAATAGCAAAAAGAGTTCTGCACAAAAGCTGATATTCTGATCTCTGATTGCATCTCGAGTTTTCAAATAACAGTAAAAAATTCAGAAAATGTATATTTTTCGCTTGCCTGCAAGTGTATCAAAACTATACGACACATTTGAATTTTTTTGAAATGACTTAATATTTTGTGTTAATTTTGGTATATAAATAATAGTTATTAGTTAACAGAGCCGCCTTAAGCTTCCTCTACCTCAAAAAGTCTCTAAGGCATTGAATTAATTAGGTTTTTTAGAATATTTTGGTCTAAAAGAGACTATTGCGTCAAAATTTCGCTTTTGAGACTTCCAACGTTCTCAAATTTTTTATTCTTGGCATAAATTTGTCTGGCTAAGATACCTCAAATGTTTTCGATTGAGTTTAAGTCAGAGGAGCTAGCTGACCAATCACACACATTGACTGAGTGCTTATTAACATGCGCAATGTCTTTCTGATCTTGTGGATGGATGCATTAAATAAATTCTGTTTCTCCATTTAATTTCAAAAATGGCAAATATCAATCCTCAAATAGCTTTTCACAATCACTACTCTTCATCTTTGAGCTTGTGAAGCACAGATTAATAGTTCCAGACTTATGAAATGCTCCCCAAACCATTGCGGATCCACCTCCGAAATGGAGTTTGCAAAAAATAAGTGGTTCCTGTGGCAGATCTCGCCAATAGTGCCGAAACCCATCTAAGCTGTCAAAATTTAACTTTTTCTCATCCGAAAAATTGATTTAAATGAAAAATATTCAACAAAGCTTTATAAACAAAATAAAGTTAAAATTTTATATTGAGACTCAGTTTCTTTCCAAGTTATTTTCCCCAAACTGAAGTCGGGTTTTTTGTGGTGGGGTTTTAAGAACGTGTCCTTTTTTAAATATCCTCTGACAATGTTTTCATATGATTACAGCGTCCACCAAACAGTCATCCGTACCACAGGCTGCCTGCAACATGCAGAAAGTGTGGGGCATGATTCAAGTGAATTGTTCGCCTTGAGTATTGTGCGATGTTTATCGCGGTCAGACAGCTTGGGTTTTCTTTCTGAGTTATGCTTAACACCATATTTATCCAGATCATTTCAAAATTAAGTGATATCACAGCGTTAACGACCGAATTATCCCGATATTTTGCTTGTATTATAGCCAGATTTATTGTAAGCTCTTATTGTCACCTTTTTCTCATAGTTTAACAAACTTTCGCACTGCATTTTATTATAAATGCATTAAATTTTTAACTGAAAAAGAAAAAAAATAATTGACACCAAACCTTTATCTCTAAACGCTATATTTCAAATGTGTCGTATAGTTTTGATACACTTGCAGGCAAGCGAAAAATATACATTTTCTGAATTTTTTACTGTTATTTGAAAACTCGAGATGCAATCAGAGATCAGAATATCAGCTTTTGTGCAGAACTCTTTTTGCTATTATTCTACATACTTCATTTTATTTCATTATGCTTTCTCCTTTTCCTACGAGGGTCGAAACTAAAATTTTTGAGGTGTCGTATAGTTTTGGGCAGGAGTGTATTATCAGTATTCGCGATTAAACATTTAACGTGTAAGTTGTAATGAGCCAATTACAAAGTAAGCAAATTAAAGATTTACCAAACTTATTCTGTGAGTATTTTGGTACTTGTTTAAAGAATTTTACCTTTCATTTTCAACAATTCGAACTTATTTCAAGTATCAGTCGCAATGCTGAATTTGGGTAAGCTGTTTTTCTCTCTGTGTACATTTGCACATACTTTATTACATGCATACTCATACATATAAAATGTAAAATTTATATACAGTGGCACTATTGAAAACACCTCCAAAAAAAAAAGAGAAATCCAAAATAAGAGGGCGATTCATGATGAATTAAAGGTGCAAAAATTATTTCGGGGTCTTTTCTAGTTTTTTTTTTAAATTAATTTTGAAATTCTAATGCAAAATGAACTTTTTGCATGGTTGTTTTGTGCATATTGACTAAAAAAAGTTCATTTTCATTAATATTTCAAAATTAATTAATAAAAAAAAAACTAGAAGAGACCCGGAAATTGTTTGCACCTAAATTCATCATAAATCGCCTCTATAATTTTGGTTTTTTTTTTTTTAGACATACTGAAAAGTGTAGTGGATGAAATAGGCTGGGAGCCACTGTAGGTACATATACTTGTATGTATGTATGTTCATGTAAGGGACAGATGTGTATACATACATATGTACATTAGGGCGGGTCAATTTGTTCGGGACGAAAAAACGTGGTAATCGTCCACCAGAATCGTAATCTACGATGAATTCTAAGATATTTTCAGGAAGAAACTATATGTCTAAAATCAATTCCTAAACTCCGCCGAGAAGCATGAAGATTTGAGGCTAAGGTATTTTAAAGTATTTTGAGGTATTTAAGGTTAAAAAAAAACACATTTTCCAAAAATGTTGGGCCTTTTTCTGATTCATCTTTTTACAACCAATTTTATAAATAATTTATTTTTTAATTAACCAAACAATTTTTTTTAATTCGCTGAAATTAGCCGAGCAAGCCATGAACAATGGCTTTTCAGGAAATAAGAGGCAAAAGTCTGTAACTTTCTAACGAAGTCAGATATCGGTCTGAAATTTGATATATATATTCTTGACATTTAAAAAAAAATTTAGACAAAAAAATAAGTGGGCGTGGCATCCGAATGGGCGTAAAAACGATAAAGTTCGGTTTTTTCATCTTTAAAAAATTAAAAAAATTGAAAAAACAAAATTTTATTTTTATTATTTTTTTATTTAAAAAATATTTTAAATATCTTTAGTGTAAAATTATGTTAAAAAACATTTTTTTCAACAGTAGTGGTATCTAATTCCGTTTGACAAAGTTCTCCGAGATTTTAGCTAGAGCTCATTACCGACCCCATTACCGAATTTAGCTTATAGTAATGATAGTTAAACTCAACATTAACAATATTTTTGTTTCATTTTTAGAAAGCAAATAACAAAATATATCAAAGAAAAAATAACTTATCCGTCAGTTTTTAAAGTCTTTCTTAGACTCGATTTGATGATATGTGGAACGACTTTCTTTCTAAGAAGGACTTTAAAAACTGACGGATAAGTTATTTTTTCTTTGATATATTTTGTTATTTGCTTTCTAAAAATGAAACAAAAATATTGTAAATGTTGAGTTTAACTATCATTACTATAAGCTAAATTCGGTAATGGGGTCGGTAATGGGCTCTAGCTTTAAAATCTCGGAGAGCTTTGTCAAACGGAATTAGATACCACTACTGTTGAAAAAAAATGTTTTTTAACATAATTTTACACTAAAGATATTTAAAATATTTTTTAAATAAAAACAAAATAATAATAAAAATAAAATTTTGTTTTTCCAATTTTTTTTAATTTTTTAATGATGAAAAAACCGAACTTTATCGTTTTTACGCCCATTCGGATGCCACGCCCACTTATTTTTTTGTCTAAATTTTTTTTTAAATGTCAAGAATATATATATCAAATTTCAGACCGATATCTTACTTCGTTAGAAAGTTACAGACTTTTGCCTCTTATTTCCTTAAAAGCCATTGTTCATGGCTTGCTCGGCTAATTTCAACGAATTAAAAAAAAATTGTTTGGTTAATTAAAAAAAAAATTATTTATAAAATTGGTTGTAAAAAGATGAATCAGAAAAAGGCCCAACATTTTTGGAAAATGTGTTATTTTTTTTTTTTAACCTTAAATACCTCAAAATACTTTAAAATACCTTAGCCTCAAATCTTCATGCTTCTCGGCGGAGGCTAGGAATTTATTTTAGACATATAGTTTCTTCCTGAAAATATCTTAGAATTCATCGTAGATTACGATTCTGGTGGACGATTTTTGCGAAAAAAAATTGACCCGCCCTAATGTACATATATGTGCAGTGCACATACATACATGCGTTCGAAGTGTGAATCAACAGTTGGCTCTGTTGTTGCTGTGCTACACAAAAATGGGAAATTTTGGCCAGGAGCCAAACGGTGAAGAGAGGAGTAGAGCAGAAAATGAGTGGCAGAGAGAGAGATTGACGTATGCGGTGCTAGGACAAAAGAAGCTATTGTGACTCTCTCGCATTTGTACTCGTATTGATATTCGCCATAAGTCACGACCAGGCAATCACTTGCTCGTTGACTCACTCAACATCTCCCTTACTCACACAGACACACACACACATATACGTATATACGCTCACGAACATACGCATCCTGTTAGCAGTCGGCGTACTTGTTTGCCACAGGCGTCCGCTTGACGGGGACGCAACTTTAAATTGACTCAAACGCGACTTGTTGAATGGTGCGCGCATAACGGACGCCACTGGGCCCCGTTTTTTTTTTTTTTTCTTTTTCACAGGAATAAACGAACTCGTACAGCTGGGATGCTGTTGCTGTTGCCGCCGCTGCTGGTTCTCTGGCCGCAGTTCGCATTTCTCAGCGCCCGCAAGTAGGTTACATATTTTTTTCTAGCTCCCGCAAATTCGGAATCACACTTAAATTGAGAGATTAGAGAACAAATAACCAAAAGCTGCAAAGTAAGTAATTAAAGCACATATACAAAAATCAAAGTGGACAAAAAAAATCACATAAAATTCAAGAAATAAAAATAAACAATAAACTCACAATAAAACGCTTGTTAGTGCAGGTGATGTCAGGCGTGATTACATTTGAACGGGCGCTTTAAAAGAGGGTTGGTGGTGGGGTGGGGGTTCTTGAGGGAGCTCTGTCGCTTAGGCGTCGTAAATGTCGGATATAATGCGATTGTAATAGCAGCCGCAGCAGCTTCACTAGCAACAACAACAACAAACAATAACAGAGCAAAGAGCAAGTGCAAAACACACACACGCACACACGCATAAGCATCGGCGAAGAGCGAGTGAAAGAGCGCGCAAATGAGTGAGTGCAGTGACAGTTAGAATGCCTATGTATTTCCATATGTGTGCGAGAGTGCGTTGTCCTGAGTGCTCTCTAATTGAGTTATGGAAGTTAAAATGCCCTGTGAGAGAAGCTTTTTGTTGGCATGTGTATTGGTGCATATATACGAGTATACAGACATATTTGTCCTTATGTACATATGTATATGTATGTATGCATGCACGCGTGAGTGCGTCTCCCATTTTTATTATTTAGAAATTACAGCTAAAGTGTTAATTAAATTTAAGTTGAAAACTAGAGGCTTCATGTTGAATTAAATGAAATCTCAAAGCTATAAAATCTCAATTATAAATTAAAACTTTTTTTAAATATTCTTTTCAAATAAATTTCATCGAAATATATTTTAAAAAAATCTTGTAAGTCAAATTTCTAATTTAATAATATTATTTCAGTGAATTTCCGAATTCAAATATTAAAAAGAAACATGTTTTTTAATTCATGTTTTACTTTATATTGATTTTAACTTGTTGTTTGCATCTCTAAATTTACGCAAGTATCAATGCATTTTAAAATTAAATGGTAAAAAAATTCTGCATGCTTTTAGGCGCTTGATTTGCTTAGAAATTTAAAACAACCATAAAATTCGTTATGACTATCCGAAATTTCTTGAGTCGAAGATGCCTCCATCTTTCAGTTTTATAGATTGTAACGAGTACAATAATCAAAGAACTTAAGTCTTTAATCTTATACTGCGGCAGAAAAACAGATAACTGCAATTTCTAAAAATTCACACATATGTATGTGCATACATTCATGGACAAAATAATAGGTGCACTCTTTCTTTTACTATAATAGCTATTGTAAGTCAAGGGTTCAAATTTAAAAAATATATTTGGAAAGGTCATCTAAATAACGTTTGAATGATGCATAACTTTCCTTAACTCATTAAGTACCCATTAAAATATTCGAATTTTAAAAAAAGTCAACTTTCAAAACTTTTTTCTCGATTTTTTCCAAAAAAATTGTTGATGCAAAAAAATTCTTGAAACAATTCTAATAGTGACTCCAAAATAAAAATTTCAAAAATATTTTTGCTAGGATATTTTATAATTTTTTGAAAATTGCTAAAAAGACATTTTTTGCGTGAAATGTAGAAAAAAGGGGTTAAAATAGTCATTTTTAGGATTTTCAAAAAATTATAAAATATATAAGTGAAGAATGTTTTTGCATCCCACTTTGGAAATATGTTTTATCCAAATCTTTGTTGAAAATATGGAAAATAAAGGTCAAGGTATGCCAAATATAATTATTGTTAAGTTGTTCGAAATATGTATTTAATGTTGTAGTTGTGAATTGTCTATGTTAAGTCTTATTTTAGAAAAAACCTAACCGAAGTGGAAGAGTACCGTGGAGTAAAAACCTACTATACTTTCTGCCACTTTCTGCCAAAAAGTATTTCTGCAAATGTTCACTCTTAGCTGTGATCTTAAACTTGTCATTAGCACTTTTTGCCCAATTTTGCCCATTCTCTTTAAAAACACATGTTGAAATTGTGCATTTATGCTAGAAAATCGGATTTTTTTTCCATATTCAGATGAGGAGGTGATTAAAACATGGTCAAATTGAAAAACTAAAAAAGTTGTAAATTCTACTTTTGCGTGATAAGCAAACATGCGAAGAATGAAATATTTTCCTTTATATTTAAGTTTATAAAAAAAATTTTACTTTTTTAATAAGTAGGAAAAAAGTGGAGGGTAAAGACAAGGTCCAACTAAAAAACATAAAATATTATAAATTCGACTTCAGTCTAGCTAAGATTCATGCCATATTTCAAGTCCCCATCTTTACTTTTGGATTTTATAAAAATATATTACACATATTTCTCATAGTCAAATGGGGAAGGGAAGACGAAGGCGTGGTCCAAATCCAAAACAAAAAAAAGCCCAAAAAATTTGAAATTTGGCCCAGATGTTGTTAACAGTGCTGCCAACTCATGAAAAAAATAACTAGCGCAAATTTGAATCCCGCGAAGTTTGAATTGAAAATTCACCTTACTTTTTACCCACAGTAGTACAATAGCTGTTATAGTAAAAGAAAGAGTGTATCTTAACAAATTAAAAACAAAATATATTTATTTTTACCTTACAGCGTTCAAATAGAGCAGTAGAAAACAAAGCACAAAAAAATGGAGTACAAACTGATTGATGCTGATAATTACGAGCGAGTAATTGATCATCTCCGAGGAAATTTCTTTGCTGATGAGCCACTGAATCGAGCTGCTGGACTTTGTCAACAAGGTGGTGGCAATAATGAGCTGGAGCACCACAGCCTGGCCACGTTGCAGGATCAGCTCAGCCTGATGGCCGTGGATGAGCGTGATGGTAGCGAAACCTATGGTCAGATAGCTGGTGTTATTCTTAATGGTGTACTGCTTCCGGGTGACACGGAACAGGCGCTGGACAAGCTGCAATATAGCTCGGACATTAACTACAAGAAGATCTTTGAGCTGCTGTACAGGCACAATTTGAAAGTGGATTTGTTTGACCGCTACGATGTGGATCGCATCTTCGATGTCCGCATTTTATCGGTGGACTCACGATATCGCGGCCAAGGCATTGCCAAGGAACTGGTCCGACGTGCCGAACAAGTTGCACGTCAATTTGGCTATCATCTGCTAAAGGCTGATGCCACCGGTATATTCTCCCAGAAGATACTCCGCTCCCAAGGCTTTGAGCCCTTCTCCGAACAACTGTACGCCAAGTATACCAACGATGAGGGTCAGATCCTATTGCCCGTGGAGGCGCCTCACATTAAATTGCAGCTGCTTACCAAAAAGCTAAAGTATGATAACGATAAGCAAAAACCGTCTGAAATAGCTCAATAAAGTTTATATTGTTTCGATTATTTATTATTCTTTATGTTCCTCTTTTTTTATTTTTTTTTTATTACTTTTATAATTATACACAATACATTTTGGAATGAAAATTAACATGCAAATAGTTAAGAATAAACAACAAATGACGTATTTACTTTACTTATAAACAATTTAAATATTTTGTATTTGGAATTTTTCATAAGGATTTTTAAAAAAGTATAGCATACTTTTTGCTAAGCATTTTACCTTAAAATATATTTTGATTTCCAAGCAAAGTGTGCTCCAAATCTGTTTTGATAAAAATATTGTTTTTTTAAACTGGAATCATTTGAGTAGTTTAGCTTAGTAATAGACGAATGCAATACATATTGCAAGATTTTTTTTTCCTAATGGGGACCAACTGTTAGCCTAAACTAACTAATAAAATACTAATAACTTAATGTATGTTTGTTAAATTTCATAAATATCTATAAAATAACAATGTTATAATGTTAAAATTACAAAAAAAAAATATGTATCAATGTATTTAATATGTAATAACAATCTAGTCAAAATATTGGTTATTTATACGAATATGTTATGTTTTTACTTATTTATATGCATTCAAGCATAAGGTACATCATCATGAGTAGCCCAGCCTAGCGAAAGCGAATTCATTTCCTCCTACAAGTTAATATCACAAGGCGCAGATCCATATAACAACGAACAACTCTGGCAACTGCTGGGCAGGTACTAGCAAATAGCGATTGGCACAGGCTATGACATTAGCATCTCTTGGCTCTTGGAATTTGGCTACGGATCTACTGATCGTTGCTCTGCTTCTGCTCGTAAATAAATATTATATCCTGATCGGTGCCAAAGGCTGTACGTGCCGTATCCATTGCCTCCGATAAACAGCGGCAAATATCTGTGAATTGAAAAACAAATTATACAATAATCCGATCAATTCTGATAAGTATAAAATACGTACGTCCATCGTGCACCTCTGGATTGTGGTAGAACAGCTTTTGCAGATTCATGTCATATCCACATAGCACTACATAATGTCCGGCATACCTTTTGTTTTGAGCCGAGGGCAAGCGTGTGTTTTGTGCAATACAAGATAGATGAAAGCAACTTGATAATAAGCAGAAGTTAGACAGTCTATAGTCATGCATAAAAAAACTGCACAAATGAACAATACAGCAACACCTCAGGGTCTGTTTTCGTTGACAAGTTCAGTGCTGGGCTTTGTAAATTGGCGTCGCAATGTCGCCATCCTCATCGTCGAGAAAAATACAAAAACTCAGCAAGTTCGCTGCTTCAAGTCGTTATTATACAAACAATAAATTTCTTTTTTTATTACTATTTAAACTATTTTTAAAATAAATTGAAATTTTTGTTGATTTTTTCCCACTAAAATTTCAGAAATTCTTGAAAAATCAAGTTTTCAGTTAATTCTGACTGGTGTTGTTACCTGTATCAAAAAATATTTGTTTAAAAGAGCTAAATTTACTTTTCTTGTCATATCAAAAAAAATAAGATACAATTTTTGTAGAAATTTTTCGTACCACTAAAATAATAGTTGAGATATTTCCTCTACTATCAGTGCTGCCAACTTATGCATAGAAAATCAGTATACCCTATTTTCCACATACACTGCCGAACATATTTATTGGCACAGCAAACATTTTGAGATTTGGGGGCTTAATTGTTCCCTGATCGTTAACATGTTGGAATCAATGGAAAGGTCATTAAAATTCCGTTTGAATGATATAAAACATTTCTTAACCCATTAAGTACACTTTGAAAATTTCGAGTTTATGTAAAAGTCAATTTTCGAAACTTTTTTCCTCAATTTTTTACCAAAAATCTTTTGATGCAAAAAAATTCTTTAAACAATTTAAGGAGTGACTGCAAAAAAAATTTTTCAAAAATATTTTTGCTAGTATTTTTTATAATTTTTTGAAAATTGCTAAAAAGGCACTTTTTATGTAAAAAGTAGGAAAAAGGGGTTAAAATGGTAATTTTTAGCAAAAATATTTTTGAAAAATTTTTTTTGCAGTCACTCCTTAAATTGTTTAAAGAATTTTTTTGCATCAAAAAATTTTTGGTAAAAAATCGAGGAAAAAAGTTTCGAAAATGGACTTTTACATAAATTCGAAATTTTCGAAGGGTACTTAATGGGTTAAGGAAAGTTGTGTATCATTCAAACGGAATTTAAGTGACCTTTCCATTGATACCAATATGTTAACGATAGGGGAACAATTAAGCCCCCAAATCTCAAAATGTTTGCTGTGCCAATAATTATGTTCGACAGTGTATAAAAAAAATCGGCAAAGCAGGAAGAAACTATTTTTTTTTTTACTACGATATGTAGCATAACGGCTTTTTTAAATTTTAAATTTATGATGATTCAATCCATTTGGCTTTTTTTAGCTTGATAAAATTAAGTGGAATCACAAACATATTAAATGTTAATTATTAAAGTCGTAATTTTTTAAAGATAAAACCAATATTTGAAGTAAATATTAATTAGGTGACACTTTAATAAATTTAACTTTAATTTTTAGATGCCCAGTTTTACAGCATCGATCACTATAATTTTAATTGATATTTTTCATGTCCAGTAAATTTTTAGTTGTGATTTTCATCTGCAGTTTCAGTTTCAGTCAAAATTGACAGCAGTTTTTGAGTCTGTTAATTTACTTAAGATCAACGTACTAGCCGTTATTTCGGAATTGGTGTATGCTTGTCATTGTGCATGAAGAGAGAGGAAGAGAGAGAGAGATAGAGGGAGCTTATCACTTACCCGAACTTCTCAAGAGCATTGCGTTTGCATATCTCACAGGTGAGCAGGGAGGCGTTGGTTAGCAAAATAACGGGGCCGTTTCGAGCTAAATGCTTTATTATCACCTCCATATCGACGGTGCGCTGGAGGACGCGTAGACCATGAGCTTTGGCATCCTTGAACTTGCGCGTCACACGCTTTTCGTCCTTGTCAATGATTTTCGAGTAATACATGTGCTGCGTGTAGTTGGGATCGATGCCAAGTGTTTGCGTGTAATACTCGTGACGCACTTGATACCGCTGCAGCAGGTAACATAGATCAATCGTCCAGGTGCTCGACCCGAAGCCCTCTTCCTTGCAAATACCCTCGAAGTTATTGAGAAACTGTTCACGCTGCGCGCTGGACAGAATCATCAGTATACAGGATAGGCCACAGTCCCAGTTATAGCGTTGCTGATAGTGTGTTAAATTGTAATGTTTACTTTGCGGTAGAATATTCATGTTGCTTCTCTTTCTCGTTCTCTCTCTCTTGCAACGTCGTCGTTGTTGTTGTTGTTGGTTGCAATCACTTTTTACGTAAACAAGTTTTTTGTTATGATCAATTAACTGTTTATTTCGTTTTGTAGTTTTGTACTAAGTAAGAGTTTAAAGTGAGTTGTTGACGAAATTGTTAAACAAATATTTTGTTTGTTGTTTTAATATTGTTTTAGAAATAAATGGCAGCAAATGTAGCTAGCAAGCTAACATTGCACTGAATTGAACAGAGAACGCAAAGAGCTCTGCGCAATATAGAGTCATCGCAGCGCAAAAGTGCACAACATATGTAAACTAACACCATGTACAGAAATATAATTCAGCTCAATTGCAGACAATTTTTAAGATTTTCATCTAGTTAAAAATTTATTTCTTATTGTTTTTAATAGTAATAATAATGCTTACTTTTTCGACAAATTATTTTATGATTAAATATAACCAATAAGAGTTTCGCTGATTTAGGAGCACTGCTAATAAAGGGATTCCTGAAACTTGATTAGTTTGATTTAGTTCCGTGAAAGCAAACCTAATTGGTTCTCGGAACGACCCTTTTTACACACTGCTGATCGCAAAATCAAAATAAGTTTCACGAATCCCTTTAATATGCCAAACACGTTTTAATAGTTATTGCAACTTTGACCAGCAACTTTGCGCAAAACCAGAAAATCGGGTCTTCGATTGATATATTTAGGGGTTTAATTTATTTAATGAAGTGTCAAGACTACAGTTGGAAGGGTAAAGTGAAATAATAGTAAAATTTAAATTTTTAACGCGCGCTTAATTTGTCCCAAACTGAACGTTGACAATAACATTATTCTGTAAACACACGGCTCACGGCCAGTGTTGCCAGAAGTCCGTAAAAAAAATTACGGATTTAAATTATTGACCAATTTTAAAGTAAAAATTAATCAAATTTGGTAGCGTGTTTTTGCATTATGTTATTTTATTTTTAACTTCTTTGCAATATGTTATTTAAAAAATAAAATTGGTCAATAATTCAAATCCGTCCTTTTTTTAACGGACTTCTGGCAACACTGCTCATAGCCCACGGCTCAATGAACAAGCTCAGTGGCTCATTTTAACAGTGTTGCTAGGAGTTGAGCGCCCGCATAAGCTAGATTTTGAGTAAAAATAAGCTAAAATAAGCTAAAAACAAAACTGCAAAGAAAATGCAAGAAAACATAAAATATTAATAGGTTTTTCCTGAAGTTAAATTAGTTAACATATCATATCATCGATATCATATCATTATTTCCTTCCTCATTCATATTAAATTGTTTTTTTTTTTATTAAGACAAACATATTTTAGTGATTGAGCCCATTGATGATAAATGTTTTTTGGACGCTCCATGCTGCCTTATATCAAAAACTTTTGCTGCTATTGTTGATTTGCAATAGCAGGAATATGCTTTTGTTGCGTCAGCTGGCAATTTCCGAAGCCAATCCCTAAATTTACTACTTTCCAGTCAAGCATCGCGTAATAGTTGCTTTTACAATATTTTTGGCATTTTTGCAAGCTTCACTTTGATTTCACAATTCAAAGTCGGCGAT
>JBAMBJ010003487.1:0-60745 GCA_037043495.1 Drosophila recens
AGTCTATCCGAGCGCCGAAGCGCGATGATGCGTGTGTCTATGTTGGTTGTTGTATGTAGACTCAATGTGTACTGAAGCGGTTCCGGAGATCGCTCACGGAACCAGCATCTGGTTTATGCGATGCGTCGTTGCCAGATCGGGCTGTTGCCGCTGTAGTGGTACGCCACATCTACTCCCTCCTCAGTGACTTCGTCAGGTAGAGAAGGAAACGAATAAGCTGATGAAGATGGCGACGACGGTATTGTCTGTGCTTCTGTTGTTTTCCTTGAAGATCCGGTGTTTCTGGTGTGTTTGAGTGTGGGATGCATCCGGTGGTGTTAATTGTGTCGCTGCTGAGGTAAACACTGATGTCAATGTAGCATCCAACAAATGGAGTAAGTTGTCCGTGTGACGTTGGAAGGTTTAGAAGTCGCTACTGACGGGTGTGGTCGATTTTAGCCGCATATAATTAATATCGGTATGAGTATTATAACTGAACCCGAATCAATTAGCCGGTATCGTTGAAGTATACGCTGATGTCGTCAATGTAGCATCCAACAAATGAAGTAAGTTGTCCATGTGACGTTGGAAGGTTTAGAAGTCGCTACTGACGGGTGTGGTCGATTTTAGCCGCATATAATTGATATCGGTTGAGTGTTATAACTGAACTCGAATCAATTAGCCGGTATCGTTGAAGCGTATGAGAAGTTCTATGTCAGTTTGCAAGAAACGCTGAGAAGCTGTGCTTCGTTCCTTGTGTGCAGTTTGACGTTGTAGGAACTGTTGAGCATCGATGAAGGGTTTATATATCCGTACATGTCGATGATTGATTTGTTAGCCGCCTAGGATTGATATCGGTATGAGTGCTATGACTGAACCCGAATCAAATAGGCGGTAACTGATGTTGCAGCAGTTGTTGTAGTTGTTGCAAGTGTTGTTGTTGTTGCTCCATCGCAGACGATCTATTGAGGTAATGCGTGTGCATGTAAATCGTGACTCGGCTTGCAAAATCATAAGTGCGCATTAGGCTTCCAAAATGGCGGCAACTTGCGTGTGATGCTGATGTACGCAGTTGACAAGTTGAAACGCATAATTTTTTGAGAAGCGGCGCAGTTTTGCAGGCTGCGAGTTGCAGTTCGCGGATTGCAGTTTTCTGGTTGCGAGTTGCATGTACGTGGAGCGTTTTGTGTGTTCACCAGTATGGCGACGAATGCTGTTTGCTGGGTACGAATGCTGCAGAAATTCGCGTGATGCGTGTTGTTTTTTACGGGGTCACCAATATAGAAATAATGAGTTTTCTTTATTTCATTTATATTTTCTAACAACTTAAATGTATGTGTATGCAAAATGCTGATGTAATGTTCTGGATATTTGAAATGTTTAAAGTCTATCCGAGCGCCGAAGCGCGATGATAATGCGTGTGTCTATGTTGGTTGTTGTATGTAGACTCAATGTGTACTGAAGCGGTTCCGGAGATCGCTCACGGAACCAGCATCTGGTTTATGCGATGCGTCGTTGCCAGATCGGGCTGTTGCCGCTGTAGTGGTACGCCACAAGTAAATAATATTGGTGTTTTCTTCGATGCTTTATTTTTAAACATCGAAAACATCGATGGAGGGAAACCTCTTCTAACCAACTGCCACCATATTATTATGTATTTATTTTAAAGCTACCGACAGTTTTGAAACGTGTGCCAGCCTTGGTTCACAGAAAAAGATTCAGCGATAGTTTTTAATCGTGTGGTAGCCTTGGATTTCGTAAAAGGGACGATTGAAGCTTTCCATTTATTTTTTTAATAAATCCTTTATCTTATTTTTTTTTTTGCTATTCTCTCTAATTGTCCAAATAGAACTATGATATTTAACATGCATGTTTTTAAAATTTTGTTGAGTTTTGAAATTTTGTTCGCAGAACAGACAAGAGGTGCAGCTGCCGCATTGAAAAGTGTGGCAGCCTTTCACACATCCTATTTTTTTTTTTTGTTACAGTCTTAAAAGAATTCGAGCTCTTCCTTGCTTAATTTGAATTTATTTAATATAGATTCAGTTTCTGAGTGGTGACAATCTTGCAGCATTACCATAACTATAACTTTGTTATTATTTATTTAATTCAATTCGAAATTTTAAAAATATTTAAATCTCTATTTAAATTGCACGCCATATACCGACGGATTGTAGTGGTCGGACGATAGACAGTTTAACTTAGTGGCAATATTAGTTGAAGGAGCTTTCTAAATTGTGGCTGTGTTCTTAGCTAAGGTTGGAGTATTGAATATAAATACTAACATAGCATACTTTCAGGCTGCATTTTTAATAAAATAAAGCTTTTGCAATGGTTGGTGTCGAAACTGAGATAAATAAATTGTGTTCCCAGTATAGTGTTTTAGATGTGCTATAATTTTACAGTGTCTTGGATAAAATTCTTCATTCAGAATTAATTAGTCAAGTTTTTATAGCTAGATAGAATATTTGTTGCCATGTAAAACTAAAAAATAATATAAAATAAAAAAAATAGAAGGATGCCAAAAATAAGAAAAAAAACGAATACCAAATAAATTAATTAATCAAAAGTAATTTAAAATTAAAACGTAATGGGAAATAATAAATAATTATTGAAATTACATACATATGTATTTATATTAAAATCAACAGGGATTAAAACCCTAACCGAAACAATAACCCTCAACCGGTATAAACCGATTGAAATTTAAAACCGTAACTGAACCGTTACCGAAAAAAGTTTTTTTTTTTTTTTATTTTGTATTTGTATTTATTCGTTTTTCTTCCTAGTGCTAAAGTACATAAGGTTACTTAAAATAAAAGCACTAGTCACAATGATAAAAGCACTAGTCACTAGTTTTTTATTTTTTAGTTAGACATGTGTCAACTAGTTTTTTATTTGACCGAAACCTTAACGCCGAAACTCTTTAAAACGATATAACCATTATGTAACCGTTTCATTTATTAAGGTTAGTTTTGGTTTCTCAACATAATAAAATTAAATTTTTTATTTTTAACTTTGATTTTTGGTTTAAATTTTCTTTTGCTTAATTTTGAATTTTTAGTTGTGATATTCATGATCGAATTTTCTTAGCACTGAATAAGCGCAAATAAAATAAGTTTGTTAAATAAAATATAAAAATTGTTAAAATGTAATTATGTTACACTACATCAAACTGAAGAATATGTGAAATAAATGTGTGAATTAAAAAAGTAATGCCTTTTTAATTATTATTATAATATTATTGAAATAATTAAAATTTAAAGAAATCTTTTTTGTGAACCGAAACTATACCGGTATTTCAAAACCGAAACATACAAAAACCGGTTCACTGTTTCGAAACCTTTATTCAAAGATTTTGCGTAGCCGATAACCGAAAACCTAAATGCGAACATAACCGAAACCGTAACTGAAACCGGTTTTAATCCCTGAAAATTCAAATGAAACTGCAAGTTATATCTTTGAAAATGTCGAGTTTTATGCATAATTATGCCATTCGCAATTTCCATTTTCGCATTTGTATGATGATCTATGTGTGTATGTATGTATAACCCATTTGTCCTCCCTCTGGGAGTATTTGATTCTTTGAAGATCTAAGAAATGGGAGTATCGTGAATTATCGCTGCACCTAGGCCAGTTAATACCTCGAGAGCTCAGCTAAAAAAGCTAATAAATCGTGTGGCCCTGTTGTCGCCTATCGAAAATGCCGAATGTCTGGAGAGAACAGAGACAGCAAGAGGGGAACGGGAATAAAGAGAGGCGGGAGGAGGGAGGAGGAGAGATTTCTTGATATCTATTTTTGGGGTGCACTGGGGAAAATTAGATAGAAAATAGAAACAAATCCATTTGATTAAAATTGTATGCCCAGGCGACTGAACTTTGGAATAATGATGCTGCCATCTAGGGTGGTTCCATTCCTGGTTCGATGCAGGCTTTCCTGGGTGGCGGTGTGGGTGGGATTGGGAGTGGGGAGTGCGGGGAATGCGGCGCACGGTTGGCATTAAGACATCAAATTGACAACTGAAAAACTTTGGGCAGCAGCAACGAAAATCGTTAAGCAAACGATGTGGAACAGACCGAAAGACAGACAGACAGACGAATTCACCACGGCCTTGGGACCAGATTCAACTCCAGCTCAATTTTGACTGGGCTTACACTGGGTGCGCTCTGGTGCTTGAAATTAGATTTTTGACTGGTAGAAAAATTGGCCAGTTGCGGATTCGGCATCGGCATCGGCTTCGGATTTTGGATTCGTTTCGAATCTTAAGTGCGCTACAGATTCCCGTGCTGGCATTGGCATGGATAGTGGGAGGGAAGGGGAATGGGAATGTGGTGGCGGGCATTGCAAGTCAGCAAATCCTTCAAACAGCTTGTGATTTATAACGCAGCAAAAGGGGGAAGCCCCTGGCCAAAGGTGGGCAGCAAATAAATGTTTATGAGCGGATTATGTTGGCCTTAACCAAATTCCATTTGAATTTAATGAGCCCAAAGATTACAGACAGACAGTGTTGCCAGAATTCCAGCAGTTGAAATGCCTAATTTTATCCAAAAATGTAGCTGGAAATAGCTAAAAATATACGAAATTAGCTTAAAAAGGGTCAATGTAATATTGATTTACACAAGTTATTGAATTCAGCAATTAAACTTTCAGAGTTCATTTGTATCATGTGCAAAAAGTAGATTGCAATAAAAAATCTGCGTCTTTGAAATGCACTTAACCACATTCTGCTCATTACAATTTGTATGAAAAATTCATATTTTCCCGATGAAACGACAATTTGTTTTTTTTTACTGTCGTTGCTCAAAGTCCAATGTTTGGATTGAATGTAACATTTAATTTATGGTTTAATTTAATTTTTGTTTTTTGAGATTAAAAATAAATAGATATTGTCATAACACAAACTTATCAGCTTGACATGTTATTTAATAGAATATTCCAATATCTTTTTTTTCCTTTAATCTTCAACGGTTTTTCCTTTTAATATTTTCCACAAATAATTATTGATTTCCCTCTGTAGATTGAAGTTAACTGGCAGTCTGATAAAAAGACAAATCATTTATTGAATTAGTGAAATTTCTATCTAGCTATAAAATAGCTGGAATGACATCGCTAAGAGAGGGAGAGAGAATAGGAGTAAGGAAGTGCGGGAGGGAGGGATAGAGATGAGTCGTCCAGTCGTCATCGCGTTGTGTCGCTGTGCATTTTAATTGAAATATGTCGCGGCGACATTTCGTACACATTTAACAATCCATCAGACAATGCCACTCCCCTGCTCCTCCCTACTTCCCTGCCTCACTCCACTTCAATCCACTTAATGGCACTCTTGTTCTTGTTCTTTATCTTTCTCTTCTTCTTCTGACTTGCTCTCTAATTTATGCCGCCAGCGTTGCCGCCTTGTCTTCAATTAGTCGCTCGGCAAATGCAACTGCAACCGGCAACTGGCAACTGGCAACTGGCAACTGGCAACTGCAACTGCCGCTTGACAATGTTGCTGCCCCTTGGGGACGCAGCGGCAACATCTCCACTTACATAGTCCCCCTCGCTCCATCTGTATCGAACAGAAATCAAACTATTCGTCTAGCATTACTTGATACTTAAACGTCCTTTATTTATGAGCCTGTCAACGCCTCTCAGCTGCTCGCTTTCCCAAATGCAAAAAAAACTAAAATATATCTATTAGATAATGCACTTAGCCTTGTATGACCGCACATCATATACTCTCACCAGACTCTAAGCTTTACTTTTAAAAACTTTAGCTTGAACATTGCAAAATATATTTGTTCTTAATATGAGAATTAGTTGAGCTTAGCTTATTTATTTTTTTTTTTTGAAAAATTTTAAGGTATTTAGTTTTCAAAAATGAGTTGAGAATCCATAGTTTTTAAAAAAAGAAAACTTAATTGTAAAATTGTGTTTTTTTTAGCCAATTTTTTTTATAAGCCATAATTTAAAAAAAAATCATTCTTTTTTTTAGCTGCAATAAATTTACTGTCAATGGTTTTACTTTTGTTTTGATATTATTAAAAGTATATATTAATTCATTATGATTGTACAAATTTTAATAAATTTTGAATGCAATCACTATTTGATTTGAGTACTATGTTAAATAAAACAAACAAAAATCATTTGCTTTAAATTTATTGAAGTTTTAACGATTAATCATGTTTATTTTGAATTGCTTTATTTTTGTACATTTCTGTCAGCTGATCCTCATAATCTAATCTGTGGTCTAACGAACTAAATACAAACATCATCATACCCATCCTTAGGGTATGAGAACTCCCTCAACTTTTCGGCCCATTTTAAAAAATGGGATGGCGTGCGGGGAGGGAAGAAGAGGGAAGGAGGAGGCCAAGCGTTTTGGGCGCCTTGCAGGGGCTTTTTGTTAATTGAAACCTGTTGTAAATCACAAATCATATCGACTGGCGACTCGTTGTTGGCGTCACTTGTCCCAACAGCAGCAACAGTTGCAGACAACAACAACAACAACTTGAACAGATGTCGTCAGTTTTTCATATTTCAAAAGCGGACTGTGGGCGGGTGCAACATGTTGCGGTTCATTTGAGGCCCATTTCGGGGATCAGATCATAAAGTTGATGCAGCCCAGTGGTAAATGCCCCACATTAAAGCGCAGTCAGCACATTGGAGTTTCTAGTATCCACTTAGTGTCCAAGCGATTACAGCTTTAATATCTGTAGAATCGTAGAATTTAGGGAAATAAATGGTTCGATATTTCTGTAATGTAATGTAATGAACTTTTATGAATAAGGAAAAGAGATAACATATAGTATAACATTATTGTTGAAAGCTATATGATGTAACCTTGAATATGACTTACATTTAAAAAAATATAAGAATATGCAAGTTGTAAAGCATTTAGGTTATGAAATTAAACTAACTAGGGAGCATATTAATGGAATTCCGGAAACAGTTTTAGATTTGGTTTAGATTTTTTTTAGCCAAATCTAAAAGAGTTGACGGAACGACCGTATTAAATATAATCTGTATTATAATAAATAAATGGCATCTAAATTTAAAAATAAGGCAAAAAAAAACATTTTAACTAATAAAATTTTTTCTGCCTGAATTACACAATTTCAGGATTGAATTCGGGATTGAAAAAATCAAGTATTTCATACTTGGTTTAAGAAAATCCGAGATTACCCCACTTCTGACATCGTTTCGGATTGAATTCGGGCTAAATATCTTTGATTTTTTTTTCTGTGTACATTTTTTTTTATCTTAATTGTCTACTAATTTTCTTGATTTTTTAAGTCTATAACTATTTTAAGCAAAATGAAATCTTTTGAAAGAATCGAACTTAAATTTAAAAATCAAGCTAAAATAAAATATGGATAGTAAAGTGTAAGAAAAGGAATGAAATCAGCTTGTGCGATTAAATGAGCTCTTCAGATATCCATAATACAAATAATGTTTAAAATAATGCATTTTGTTCTATCTCCTTCCTCTGTTGGATTTCCCCCTGCACTTGCGCTTGGATTTTGCAACGAGAGAAGATGTCATCATCGATCACAATATTGGAAATGAAATCAGACAACTGTAAACTAATGACATTTGCAGTGGATGCTACCCTCCAACTCTAACCACTTCTCCCCCTCCTGCTTCTGTTGCTGGTCCTCCCCGCTGTGTCTGATCCTTTCTGGCTGCTGTGTGTGTGTGTCTTGTGGTCTTTTCTGTGTATCCGCTTACAACATGCAACCTTCGAGGGTTGATCCTGTTCTTGCCTCATTTGTTTGTTTTGAGTGCGTCGCTTGCTGTCCAAATATGCGGCAGCTTGTAACAATTACCAAATGACACCCTCGACAATCGTCAATCGGTAATCGCAAGTGTCCTTTGCCAGCACTGTGGGATGTGGGACGGAGAAGGATCAGGGGCAGGAGCAGGAGCGGGAACAGAAGAAGACAGCACAAATGCGCAAATATTCACTTGTCGCTAAATCAATGACAATATTTTTGCCATTAGTTGTTGTTGCTGTTGTTGCCGCAGTAATGAAGTAATCAAGCGAAATCAACTTAAAATTCAGCCGAAGGGCGAAATTTATGAAGTGGAAGTGCATCAGTTCGTGTCCTTTTGAAACTACGCACTTGCCAGTCGATGGGGTTGAATGCCCTGATGAGATTTGGATGTGACTGCTTTCTTATCACTACGAGTCAGTAAGGTTCCTCAATGGGAAATAGAACTGAAGATATTTAGTGGAACTTGGATGTGGCTTTCTGTCAACATTAGTTAGAAATCCGAAAAAGTACAAAAGAAGTTTAAGATAAATTTGAAAATTGTTGCACTCGGGTAATGTAGAAATATTGAAAAATAATACTTCAAAAGAATTTTGAGCACAGAACGATAAAACTTGTTTTTAAGAAATACAAATTGCAAGAAATGTGGTAAGAAAAATAAAATTTGGAATTATATTGGCAAGTTACAAATTCCAACATTCGATTTGAATAAAATATTTATTGTTGAAAACTTCTAAAATAAGTTAAAAAGTCTTTCATTAAAATCATCTTCAGTTACTTAAGTATGCATTGAATGAAATACAAAATATATTTCAAAAGAAAGAAAGAAAATAATACATGTATTTTCACCATAACTATCAATGAAGTAGAATCTTAAAATTTGTTGTATATTTGAATTTCGCATGAGATACTGAGATATCGATTGTAATACTCTTCTAAAGTGGCGGATAAATAATTTCAGTAAAAGTCCATTTTCTGTTCCTATCCTTTGAGAGCTTTGAGTATCTACAGGAGAGACTCCGTAGGAGATAGGATAGGAGTCAGCTGGGATGAAGCTCGGCTATAACATAATTAGAGTGCCCATTGGGGGAAGGGAAGCGGGAAGCGGGAGGAGAGTCGGAATTGCCAGAGAGTCAATTCCCAGACAACTAATTTATGTAAACTGTCTACGCATATTTCCTGCCAGAGTTGCCTAATAGCCGCACAGGCGGCCGCATAGGCAACCCTCAAGGATGTCGGAGGCAAGTAACATAATTCAAAAAGCACTTAACCCATAAAAGTGAAATAATTCTATGAAATAACAAACGCACTTAACAAATTACAGATGTGAAAATTTCATTTTGAGTGTCAAGAGAGCCCAGCAACAACAACAACAGTAGCAATGAGAACAACAACAACAACAACATGAGAGAAGTAACCCAGTTCCCCGTGGGGACCAGACAGAACGACCCTCCGGGCCAGAGAGACATTCCACTCTGCCACACTCTGCATTCCACAAATTAGAAAATGATTAATGGACTCAACCGGTTGCACAAAACTCTCCCCTCTCCCCTCTTCCCACTATCCTCTTCACTGGGCTGTTTACCCCCGCTGCCCCCTCTAAAAATATACTCAGTAACTATATACAAGGCGCCGTCGCAGCCGCTTCCTCTTTCTCTTCCTCCTGAAACAGGCAGTTGGTCTGTGTCTGGCACACTTCAGCATAAAATAGCACTCAGGAGAATCGAGCTGGCTGTGGTGCACCCTCGCATCCTCGCATCGTCACATCCTTCTGACCGCCAGGAGTCGCGTTAAAATCACTCTTCCGTTTCATCCGAACAACCCCCAATGACAATACCAGCTCCCAGCTCTGGCTCCAGCTCTCTAGATCAGAGCAGCAATTCGATTCCATCCCATTCCAAAACAGAACATCCCTTTCCCTTTCAGCTAGCTGGGGGTGTGTTTGTTGTCATTTATTGGTGTTGTCCTGTCTCCTGGTGTTCCTGGTTTGCAGTTCCCCGCTCCCAGTTTCCAGTTCCCGTTTTCTGCTGGCTGGTAGCTGTGTGTTCTGGTTTTTGTGTGATTTTTCTGGGGTCACGCTTGCTCTTTTGATCGCATTCCCCTTGGTCGGAAGGACTCTTGCCTAACCCATGAATCAAATTACACTTTAAATCCTTGATTTTAATCTGAAGGGGCTGACAAATGGATTTTTATGTCAATTTTTCCCAAATTACTGCTACACTCGTCCTCATCCCACTCCCTCTCATCCTCCTCCAGCTCTTCAGCTCCTGCTGCGCACAACAAAAGGCTGAGCAATTGAATTTTGCATTTTGACACAACGCAAAACATTACACAATCGAGGGATGACGGGGTGTTGGGCTGAAGAAGGGGGAACACGGGGAAGGAGTATGAGGAAGCGTCAAGAGTACGGAAGGAAACAATCAGTGGGCGTAGTACTCAAAGGGGGCCGGCTTTTTAATCTCTGATTAGATAGCTAAAGCTGTTGACGCTGATGAGGTTGCGCATTTTGACACTTGCAGCTAAAGTCAGAGGCAGAGTCAGATGCGGAACCGGAGTCGGAGTCGGAGCTGCAGATTCCGGAAGTACTGGAAATTCCATAAATAAATATGCTCAATTAGCGTCACAGGAACGTGAAGAATGTGTAGAAGAAGGTAACAAATTCCTTTTGCAATGATGCAATCATTGATACACTATAAGAAAGAAAAACATTTTTAGGATTTTTTGCATCAAAATAAAATTATTAAAAAATCTTTAAAATAGAAAAAACATTTTTATGCATTTTTTTGATACTATAATTGTAAGCATTTTTGTCTAATAAAATCTTAATTATGGTAAAAACATTTTAAATTTGTCATTTTTTTAAAAAAATAAATAAATGAGAAATTTAATTTTTAAACATGTTTTCAATTTCAATAAATTAGACTGAAAGAATATTTTTGCAATTGCAATAAAACTACATTTCGGTAATATTTTAAATAGTAAATGAATCCATTAGAAACGTATTTCATTCATTTTTGTTCGGCTTTAAAAATTTGTAAATGTATTTTTATCAATTATTCATTTTTTTTAAATCTCTCAGCACTATTTTATCTTAAAAATTCCACAAGAGATCCTTACACGATATAATTTTGAAAGTCTTTTTTCCCTTAGCATAATTATTTTATTGGATTGTTGAGTCTAAATTTATATTCAGGTGCGTTTTACAAATATTTACAGATTTTGAATAGAATTGCTTTTAGAAATATTTAATTTTTTTCGGACATACATATTTGTAAAATTCTAAGTATCGACTGACACAAAATAGCAGAGATTTTTGGGAATCTCAAACATTTAGTAAACTCTAATGATAATTATATTAACAAACACAACAAAAATAATATAAATAATAATAACAAAAGGAACAACAACAACAACAGTATTAACGATGGCAATCAAATGGACAGCACCATAAAGAAAATGGTATAATAACAATATTTCAAAGTCTCCACAGGACATCATTGTTGTCATGTTAACGCTTATTTTTTGTTTACATTTTGATAATTTTGAGAGACTACAGAAAAACGAATATAGAAAGAGAACAACATTTAATAATAATAATAATAATAATAAGAATAATAAAACCTGCAGTCGACTGTCAGTTTCGGCTCGAATAGAAACCGAAGAGCGGCAAAGACAAGCGGGAGAAGCCATACAAAGATCGAAGAGACAAAGGGAATTTCGCGGTATTTTCACGCTTGATGCAATCCACCAAAAAGAATGAATGTTTGAGACAGATGGTAAAGTAACTGACTAAGTGATACCCTGCACCCAAAATGATTGTTTGTTCAACCTGAATTAACGCCAAATTTTTTGGAGTTCTTTGGGTTCTTTAAAATCTTATAATATTTTTACATAAACTCGAACTGAGTATGATTTGTTTGTTATAATTTCTATAAACTAGGTTTAATTATCCGATCTTTTGTTTATCTTTCAATTCCCCAGACAAGTCTACGAAGTTGAGGTCAGAAACTATGTCAAAAATGAGCAGAGAGAAATTAGCTGATAAATAAATTATTTTTTTCTAAAATAATCAGAATTTTTTTTATGAAATAAAATATTTTTGTATTGGAAAATTCTTATCTTGAAATTTGTGCTTTTCATCTCTTAAAAATAAAAATTTTTAGATAAGCTTGTTTATTCACACATAATCAACAGGTTCTACTTTATGCTCTCAGAAATACCCCACGATCCAAAAGGTTATACCCATTTTATGTTAGTTAATTGCAGGGTATGCAAGCCAAGTCGGGCTCGAAACTGGGATTGGGGCCCTGAAACAGCTCACGGCAAGTGTCTGGAGGCTGCAGCATTTTGGTTTTGGATTTCATTCAGGGGAATAAAAAACAAACAAACAAACAGGCAAACCGCGTTGGCATCGATGAGTTGCCGGCGGATTAAAATGATAACAAGACTTCCAGCATTCAGCTGTGAATTGGCCTTTGTCTCGTCGTCGCTGGGCTCGTTCATAGGAAGCAGCTAAAGCCTAAAACCTAAAACCCCTAGGATCTGTCTTAAGTCTAAGATCTTACCCCTTTTTTTGCTGCAGCCGCTGGCAATCTGTTAGGATTTCGATTTCACGCTTCAATGTCTATCGATAGATGCTTAGCAACTATTTCACATTGATGTAAACCGATTCTAACCGATCAAAGCTCTCTTTATGTGTCCGAGGAACCCAAAGAAATCTTCGGATTGTCGCTGGTTTTTAATGATCTTTGAATGGTTTCGAAACAACTTCATTTCGTTTTGTTATATGCTTTTTATGACTTCATTTTGGGCATTTTAACTTTGGAATATGTCCTGCATCTTTATGGGCCGTAATTAAATCTTTATGGCTAACAACAGGCGCCCCCTTCCAACCCCCGTTTCCCCTTTCAAGCGGACTACCTGGCGCCAGAGTCATAAAACGGCATTCAAATCGCAACTAAAAACAAACGTGGCCGATTGTGTGTGTGGGAACTCCCTCCTCTCCCTCTCTCTATCTGTCTTTCCCTCTCTTGATGTGCTTGTAATCTCAATGGATCATATAACCATTTAGCACCGTTTGAAGCGGCACTAGATAAGGAAAGCAGGAGAAAGTGTGACAGAGAGGGAGAGTCTATATAAATATCTGCATAAATCATGAGAATTTGGGAAGAATCGTCGTGGGCTTTAATGGGTTGACTTGGGTTGGGTTAATCGCGACTCTTGTTGTTGGCTAATGAGAGAGGGCGTTGCCAAAATGTCAATATAAGAGGCGCCCATTAACCAAATAACCAAATAAAAGGTAAACTCGGTCGGGGTCGAAGTTGGAGTTGAAGTTGAAGTCGGAATTGGATTTGGAATTGGAGCTGAGTGTTGCGATCGAAGTTGAAGTTCGAGTCGTGTTGCATGATAAATGACTCTCGCGCGTGCCCCCTTTGTGTCTGATGTCTGGTGTCGTGCCACAACTACCTGCTACCTGGCCAACAACTGTTGGCTACCTGTATTTTTGATCGGCCAGGTGCTATTTTGATATATATGACGTCCACATCATCAATTATCCGATGCAGCACTTCAATTCTCTCTCTCTCTTTCTCGCAAGTCCAAATTGATTCTTAAAGATCGGCAGTGAAACAATTGATGGATTAGCGCATTAGTCGCTAATGATATACGCCCAAAAAAGTAGCCTCTTTGCCTGCCCCACTTAGTGGCGACATCACCACCCCCACCTCCACATCCACTACCATGTTCTACTCGTTGCATGCCGCATGCTGCAGCTCGTAACGCTCGCGCGCGTTCCATTTATCAGCGCGTTTCCGCTTTTAATTATTGCAACGTCGTAATACAGTCGAACTTCCCTAACTCGAACTTCCCTAACTCGAAGTCTCTCTAACTCGAACCAAATCGAGTGGCAATACTAGGCAAATTTCATACAATTCTACTTCCCTAACTCGAAGTTTCCCTAACTCGAACCTTTTTTCGTGGATAATGGTGATTCGAGTTAGGGAAGTTCGACTGTATTGCCAAGTCGCGGCCCTGCAATGACATGCAACCAAATTGCTGGCAATAAATTTCGCACATTTCACAACAAGAAACAGAACAAAAAACAAGAATAAAGTGTTATCGCTCTCAGGCCGAAGTTTTGATACCCTGCATTGAATTTGCAACTGATCGTTTGAGTGAGTTTGGTTGAGAAGCCTTGTAAATGCAAAAAGGGGCTCATACTAAAGGTTCCAAACTAAGAGACAGAATGACTTATGAACAGATGGACTTGGCACTGTTAACTCAGCTCGTCATCCAGATTAAGAATATATCTACCTACCTACTTTCTTCAAATGCGTTACACATTTTATCAGAAATTCATAATAGCTTTTGGAAGTATATTAATAAATCGAAAGGAAGAGATTGAAATACTTGAAGTGCTTCTCAAAGCGGTTCCAGAATTGCCACTTGACTACGCACTTTGTCAACCAAAAGGGAAGGGTAGAAGCGACACAGCGAGAGGAATGAATCAAGTTGAAGGAAATGCGAGAAAAAGTAGCAAGCAATACATACATATATGTATGTATGTACATTAGAGTGGGTCAATTTGTATGGAGCAAAAATAAATTTTTTTCGATTTCAAGCGGTTGTCAAAATCGTATACATATCCTTCGATACGAAATTTGTAAATTACGTTCCAATTTCCAGTTTCTTCAATTGAATTTCGCGATATTCTTGAAATCTCCAATAGTGAAATTCAGCAAAAATGAAAACAACGCGATAACATTGAGAATTAGCTGAGAATTGCATCAGACTATGAAGGGATGGGAGTGAATGAGAGAGAGACTTAGAGTGAGAGATAAATTGTTTTGTTGTTGGAATGCAGTTGCAATTGGCACAGCAACAAATTGCTGGAATAATTACGCACACATTGACAGCTACAGATTGATATGTTGTCGCAAAGGACCAAATGACTGACTGACTGACTGACTGGTTGAATAAGTGAGTGAGTGAGTGAGTGAGTGAATGAGTGAGAGATGCAGGCGAGATGCAAGTGACAAGCACGCGGCTACCTTCTGTTGATTCTCCATTGATGAACGTGAGGTGTCAAGCAAATTGACTGCCCAGCACAGACATTAACCCAGCGGCGTTGTATTAACACAAGCAATTGCAGGAGGGGGTCAGGTAATTATTCTTCAGTTAAGCTAAAATGCAGCATGCTGACACTTAAAGCTGCCCCCTCAAATGGGACGCCTCTGTGCCACACTGGGGCATGAGCTGCGTCTCGACTGTGTCTCTGGAATTTGCTGTTTACGTGAATTACGCTCAAATTACAACACGCCAATCGGGTCGTCAGGCACAAAAAAAGTGAAAATAACAAAACAAAAAAATATCAGGGGCAAAAAAGGCTAAAAACTTGCCTGAAAATAGCTGCAAAGCATTGACAATGCATCGCAAATTAAAATTGCTCGCAAAACGTTCGACAATGAGCCGCGTTGTCGGGAGAGAAGAGAGAGAGAGAGAGAGAGTGCTGGAAAGGGCCTCAGTTTCAGGTCTGTCTGTCTGGCCTGTCCCATAGTACAGGGTGCACCAGTCGTTGTCATTGTTGTTGCGCCCATTGGGCTCGTTAGGCGATAACTTTATGCGGCATTAAATTTTATGCGGCCATAAAACAAACAAATTCACCTCGTACATTCATTCATTCACAACACACACAAATATTACGGCAAATAAACACGACACGAAACAACAACACACCAAACACAGCGCAACAGCAACAATAACAACTACTGGAACAACAATAATAACAACAATAATAACAACAACAATAACAATGCAATGGGTTGTGCTTGGAATGCACTGTTAAAAGCAAGAGGCACCCGCGCAGGCACCAGTAGCATTACACTGAAAGAAAATATCGCTTTCTATAAGTTAAAATATTCATCTTAAATATCATATAAAAACACCTTAACGAGGTATCTATCTATATAGCGTGTATTCTGTTCTCAAAACTTCCGATTGGCTTTCATCACTAGCGTGAACTGCCGTCAATAGTAATATTATTTTGACAAAAGAATAAAAATATATATTATATTTATATGAATGATCTTATAAACAAGATGTATTTTTTAATTTTAAAATTTTTGGGTCTTGACGCTTAAACGTTATATAAAAACGCCTTAAAGAGGTATTTTTTACTTCGCAAACCTTTCGTGACTAGCTTGAACTGCAGTCCACCATAAATTAATTTTTAAAATCAAAATATAATAAATAGGTGGACTTAAATCAATCTGTATATTATGTATTCTCTAAACTCGTAAAAATGTCGACTTTTTTTATCAGTGTACAAGGAGTACCAGAGAGCAGTAGAGGTTGCTTTACCAAGTGCGTGTGTATGTTTGTGTGGTATGCCAGGCGTATCGTTAAGTGGAACAAGAACATGTCGCTTTACGCCCCGATACAACTCAACTTGGCTCATTGTGTGTAATCGTATACGAGTATAACCATTTATGGGCCCAATTCATACCGGTTGCCAAGAGATGTGCAAGTGCTGTATTATTAAATATTTTGTTTAAATAAGTTCAAGCTAACTAAAGTTTGCAAGTTATTATGTTTTGCATAAAATTAATGCGATTCTGAATCATTGATAAAGATTTCGCAAAAGAGTGTTGGCTAGTAATTTGAAAACACGTCGAAAAAAAGGATATATTATGGATGGTAAACTCCATAGGATGTTTCGCCGATGAGTTCTGCACAACCACATAGAACATAACCACAGGAGTGGTAACCCTATAAAGACAGCAGCAGTTAGGGAAGTCTCCAGTTACTCTCATTTTGATGTTTTCTAATCACGTGTCAAATCTGAACAGAATTTTGATAGTAACTCAAAACCAACAAAGTTCAAGTTCGGCTTCAGGCAGAGGGTCGGCAATCGCAATCGCAATCGAAATCGCGAATTGCGATAAGATACTACAGCAGCCGGTTGGAAAAAGGCAGGGAAAGCGGAAGGGGGAGCGGCCCTCTACTGGCGTTGGATGGATTGGATGGAAGCATTGAGGAAAGTCAGCGAGCCTGATGTAAACTGATTAACAAGCCCGATAAGCGACATGCCTCAAACAATTGCCGAGCACTCGCATTTGCCACTTTTTGATGCTGCCACAATGGCCCATTGTCGGCCTTTGTGCCGCCCGTGACCTTCTCTCTTCCTCTGGCTAGCTCTCCTGGTCCTTTGTCCTGGCATTTAGGGGCGTTGCTGTTGTTATTGCCACAGCTGTTCTAATAAGTACATACACATATGAAATAATGACTCGTCAGGAGTCCAACAATAGAATCTTTAGAGTGTCCGTTTCACTCCTCAAGATCTATTTAAATTCTCTCAAGTTTTTCTGGTAGTGAAAGAGATAGAGAGTGAAATTATTGAATTGTTCGATTGCAGAATGATTGTTAATACCTAAGATCGGGAACTAACTAACTATGAAAATAATAAAATATTTTTGCATAAAATTGTATTCGCTATCATTGTAATATGAATAAAAAATTCAAATTAAAATTCGACATGCAGTCGAATTTCCCTAACTCGAATCACCATTATCCGAGAAAAAGTTCGAGTTAGGGAGACTTCGAGTTAGGGAAGCAGAATTGTATGAAATTTGCTCGCTATGACCACTCGATTTTGTTCGAGTTAGAGAAGTTCGAGTTAGGCAAGTTTGACTGTATATGTATATAAAACTCTGTCCTGTCTGACTGACTGAGAACCAACGTGTAGGCCAAACGGTTAAAGCTAGAATCAACATAGCTGAGCCACTTTTATCGTGCGAAATAGACGGCGTTTTGCGAAATTCGACCTGTAAAGGGGAATCAAAATGCAGGAAATTGCTTAGTATGGAAAACTTTTTTGTTTTTAAAGATATCTCAACCAAACTCACAGTTTAAGATCCCGAGATCTTAACACGAGTACAAGAGAACTTTTATCAAGATTGAAAATAGTTACTTCAAGAATTTTTTGTACTCACAGTTTAAGTTCACAACGATACTTATTTCAAGGTCAATAATAATTATTTCAAGAGTTTTATTTACTAGCAGTTTAAGTTCACAAGATTTGTAATTCAAGTACATAAGAGCGCTAAATTAATTTAAAATTAAAAAAAAAAAAAATTTGAAATTTTAAATTAATCCTAAAACCAAATAAAACAAAATGATGTATGTCAATTCACTACTTGTTCTTTTTTGTTTTATTTTTTGTAGCTTTTGTAACTATAAGTGCAAGATATTGAAATCAAATAATTAAGAAATCAGGACTGATTGGATTTCTGTACTGGCGAACTCGGCATTGAATCTCTAAAAGGTAATTGTATTATTTACTATCGTTTTATATAAGATCTTTGAGTCTTTAAGAATAGCTCGCGGGTTGACAAGTTGGTATTTTGCCTGGTGGCACCTGCTGAGACTCAGCTCACAACGGGAGCAGCCATCATCCAATGGAGGGACACGAAAGAATAAAGCATCTAACATAAGAAATGATGTGGCAAGTTAATTTCCAAGTACTTCGTGACAATAGATTAATAGCAGTCGATTCACAATGTTGTCGTTGTCGTTGGTAAGAAGCGTGAACTGGGCCCTAACGCTACCGGCCACTCTGCGAGTTGGCCGCAGCTGAATGGTAGGGGTAGCCCTAAGGGCACCCGATGATGGTGTCCCCTAGTGCCTATTAATGAGCACGACAACCGTGCGACATTTGTGGGCCTTCAAACGATGATTTATGCGGCTATTCATTAAGTTCATTAAAAGTGAAAGGATGCCTGGCGATTTGTCGATCAGACCATCAAATGATTGGACGATCCAACTAAACATATTCATGATCCAGAGATCGAACCATCTACCCAAGCGCTGGCTTCTGGCAGGTGGTTCTCCGCCAGTCAGTTTGTTTATTTGTTTGTGCGTTTCCAAATGAGCCGTAACCAATAAATGTTTACGACTCGGCAAGGGGCAAGAGGCAAGCGGTAAGGGGCAAGTGGCAAGGGGCAGACCGCAGAATTGAGGCAACGCCTACGGTTGCCCATTGAGCACAATAAAAATCATCTTGAACAAACATTAAAATGACACATTGTTCGATCAGCCCAATTTCAACTCCAACTCCAATTCCAATTCCAACTTCAATTCCAATACTCGACGATGATAAGCATTATGATCATTATCATCATCGCTGGATCAGTAACTTTTGCCCAGGCGCCAGACGTTGTTGTCGCAGCGCTTATCAATGGTTAACGGTGGGTCATCAGTGGGACAACCCGCTGAGTTTGAAGCCAAACAAAAGCCAAAGAAAGCAACAATAACAACTACATTCATAATGAGCACAACCAATGCGCTGACTAAAGGTAAACCATATTTTATTAACATTCCAACACCGAATTTAAAATACCCTGTATTGATTGTGCATTCCCTAAGAAAATCTTAATAATTGCCATTTGTTTTTAGAGCATTTGAATGAGTTTACTAACGAAAAAACGTGAAGAATATAAGTGGAAATGCGATAAATGAAAAATAATAAGACATCACTATATAGTATTTTAAATGAGTGCGATATGAGTTCCGTATTTTTTTTATAAAGTCGCCGTCGTTTTGAGTATTTTTGAATTTGTTATCGAAATGACTAAATCTAAATTACTTTCGAAATAATATTCAAAGAATTTTTGGCTAAAAACAAATCATAAGAAAAAAAGTTAATTTCAATAAAAAGATGCCAGTGTGCTAACAAAGAAATAGATAGCTAGTTTGGATCAAAAAGGCCAAGTGCGGTAAGCTGATCAACTTTATTCACAATTTTATTTACAACATAAAGTTAAGCATGTTTCCAGTTTTCGAATATTCTAATTTTATGCGGGATACCAGAAGTACAAGGAACACAGGCTACAGTACCCTGTACGAGTCTACACTTTAGCCTCTACCCTGTCTACTCGAACTGTCATCTGCTATCAGTTGTATCTAAGGCCCAGCTTGGAGAGCATCATCTTCATGTGGCTGTAGACAGGTTGTTGCCGCACGATAAATCATATGCTGATTCGGTGACAGTTTTCCATTTGGTGACCTTATCGCATCTTGATCGAGCGATCAATTTTGTGTGTGTGTGCAGGTAGATGATTCACCTGCCATGTGTGACGTCACAAATGAACCTGATGGTATTTTAATTATTACGACCCAAAATGATAAAGCGCTCAGCGTTTATCAAAGCAAATACGACTCTGAGTCCGACTACGAGTCAAAGTTCTGGCTTAGGTCTAACGAGTACTAAATACTTTTGTTTTGATTTTTGCAAATAGCTGCAAGGCGTGAAGTTTGCTCGCTGTGGTGGGTTCGTGTGGGGCCGAGTGGTTCAAATGGCTCCAATGGTTTCAGTGGGACGGCAGGTGAATAAACTGCGCTGAAACTGTCCGCCCTTTCTTAAAAAACACTTTGTGCATGCTATAATTATGTTGATCTTGCTATTTGTTTTGCTCTGTGGTCCAAATAGTGCACAGTGGACCCAGAGCAGTTTAAATGGAATTGATAGAAATTTATCAATATGAAAATTGCGGGTTGTTTTTATTAAAAGATTTTTATAGATGTGGAACAATCATTAAATTGTGTCGTTGTACCTTAGCAGATGAAACATATTATATATTTTATGACGGTTTATTTTTGTTTCCTTTTTTTTTTTTAGAATGGATGGAAATCGAACCCAGTAATAAGTATTTAAGTTTTGTGTTGAGAATTCGACGATTGTAGTGTTGTTCCTTAATTCGATAATAATTTAAAAATATTATATTGTAGCGAGATCGGTAGCTGGTACCACTGTGACTTGATGCGGGTTGTGGCTGAAGATTCTCGGCCCGCACGCACACATTTCACTTATTATTTATGAGGCGTGCGCTGTGGGCGTGGCTGGATTGTTGATCGGCGCTACATACAGCAGGTAAGCTGTACCGGTAAGGAGTACCGGTGTACCGGTGCACCGGACGAATACGCGGACGGAACGGACGGGACGTTTTCAATCAACGTTCTCGCTGGCCGCTTGGCATGCCAGGCGAAGACAAGCGGGGACCACCCTTTTAATGAAGCCCTAATTACAGTGTTTATAACAAAAGGTGATTACCAAAGCAAACCAACAACACCAGACACCAACCAAGATACCAAGCAACCAACCAACGAGCCAACCAACCTCAATTTCAACCAGGGCCTGGACACATCAACAGCTCTTTAGGACTATCCAACGACTGACACCGACTCTGCCGAATCAACAAAATACTGCTTTCCCCTTTCCGCTTTCGTTCCCTTGCCGCCTTGGTCGCGTCTCCTTCCTACCGTGCGCCTTGGGGGCAACTGCCTTGTTTATTTCAGATCGCAGCACGAAAGACTCAGAGAATCGGACGTAGGTTCTGGTTTTCTTTCAGACTGTTTACTTTGGATAACCGTTTGGTTCGCCTTCAGAATACCCTGTAGACAGTGGGGCTTAATGAAGTTACGTGAAGAGAGAGCCTTGATGTTGCACTGCATTACTAAATACCACACGGACTATAGGAAAAGTACGAGCATGGTTGACACACTTGGTACTTTCTTAGATCAGCATTTTTGAAAATGCTATATTTTTGAAGGTTGGTCCGATTTTTATTTAATTTACTATCGATTCGTTAAAATTTTATTAAAGAAATGAAAATATTATTTTTTTTTAATGGCAAACCACAGATGATTAATATTAAATTAAGATCTTAAGAAATATAATATCAAGACACTTTTTTCAAGGAAACAAAACATTTTTAATAAAGTCTTAATTTTAAGTAAAAAAATGTGTTTTAGAGGGTATCTCTCAACCAATCACTTCCCATTGTCGCATTTGACTTGTTGTTTTCTGTGTGTGTGTGTGCGTTGTCTCCTTCTCTGTCATCGTCACATTATTTATAACATTTCATGTTTAAATTCGTAATTTTGGGGCGCAATGCAGCCGCCCGTCTTGCCCCCCATTCCCCCCTTCCCTTTTTTCTTTCCCGTTTTCTCTCATTGCCCCTATCTACCTATATAGAACCCTAACCACCCAAGCATCCGACGCTTCATGGCGCTCGTGACTTGCAAATATTGATTTTAATCGAAATTGCTCTAAATTGCTTGTTTTTCATGTGTTTCGGGGACGCAATTTAAGACACTTTTGCTGTGAAAAGGCGCTCCATGGACTCACTGTGCCAACTGTGGGTCGTTTATGATGATATAGTATAGGATATACAAAGTAAACAACTCTTAACTTTGCTTAAATTATTAATTAAACTGTTGTCAACGAGGGCAGAGTAACATTGGTATCTCGATAGCTAGTTTAATGTTGGTTATTAATAATACTAGAGTAATTTAAAGTTTAAGCCTCTGCTCAGCAAACCAGTAACGGAATTTCTTTAAATAGAAGATTTGGGCGAAAAGTCTTTTATCTATTCATTTAATTCTTAGTACTCATATCTCATATATATTATCTATTTACTATTGCTCGGGGCTCCAACTTCAAACTCAGTAACAAAGTATTCAACTCTACTGAGGTTTATCTGTAGCTCCCCTGCCCGAGTAATGCAAGAGGATTTGCAAGTAAAACATCAATTCGATCGCAATGATCGAAGAGACTTGAAAGGTAGCCGACTAAAGTCGGTAAAGCCGTCCCAGCAACTTATCATGTCCAAATTAAGCTCAATTCCAAATAAACAAGAGGACGACTGCGTTTTGTGTATCCTTTCCTTACCTTTCCTTTCCTTTCCTGGCCACATCAGCGATTTTCAATTCCCCTGGTTGTCGATATGCCAACTCTATTTGCATTGGGTGCGGCTAACCGCGTTTCACAGTCATCTGACTTGGAGCTCGAACTGAAGTTGAAGCTGTAGTTGGAGTTGGAGTTGGAGTCGGAGTTGAGGCGATGCCAATGCGGTTCTGCTTTGGCGTTGGCCTTTGTTTGAATTAATCGAAGTGATATTTTGCTTGTCCCGAAATAATTTATCCCAAGCAGTGCAGTGATCGGTGCCCGGAGCCTGTTGGAGCCATTATTGGATTTTTTTGCCTGGCGCTCACCGTCGCATCGAGAGCAGCACTGAAATATAAATATTCTCCATATGGGATTCATTGATACATTCTGACATGAGTTGTGGCCTAAGCGCGCGTTAATAACCGCAATTTATGCGATTTTGAAGACTGCCACGGCGCCGCAAAGAAACAACAACTCACAAAATACACAAATAAAAGAAAAATCAAAGCGGTGTTAGTAAATTGATTTTTATTTATTCTTATTTTTCAAGCTCTAAGGCATTTCAAATTGATTCGAAAAGTGAATCTTTGGCTAGTGATCAACTGAATTCATGTACCATTTGTAATACGAGTACAGTCGAACTTTCAGTACTACAAGAAATAAAAGTAAATAATAGAATCGTTAAAATTAAAAAAAAAAAAATAATCAAAAAGGATTTTGCTTAACTAAAAGCTGGCATTAAAGCTTGATTTTTAATAAAATTTTGCTATTCATCCAATAAATTGTTATTGTGTTCAAAGTTTTTTTTTTTAAATGTTTAAATTGTCTATCAAAAAAAAAACCTCGGTTGAAACTATAAAATATATATATTTATATTCTTGATCAGTATTAGCAGCAGTTCATAATTATAATTTTCTCATAAAAAAAGATTGAATATCCATTTCAATTGATTGGGATTTTGGTGCGTTCTTTATCTCAGCTATTCAGTTGACATTATTTTTGTTGGTCGCATTTCATGGTCGTTTTGCCTGCAGCTGTCGGTGTCGTTGTCGGTCGGCAAGCTGAGTTCGTTGCCTAAGTCTTTCGTTGCGTGCCTGTTGCGTGCGTGTTGCGAGCGTGGCAAAGGGCTAAGGGGCAAGAGGCTAAGGGATCCATTGGAGTGGCAGGCAGAAACGTTATGCACAATTAACAAGATTCGCATAAAATTACAAAACTGACATAATTCAAGATAGCAACGCGCTCAGCTCTCGCAAAATTATCTCATTGCGAGTCGTCGCAATGTCCGAAGCCGTCTGTTAAATGGCATGCTAATGGCCTAAAGTGTACTTGCTGATAATATTTAGCTCATACGCATCACTAAGGGCTTACCCGTCCATCTCTCTCTGTCTCTCCGCCTCTGTCTCACTGTTTTCATCTCAGAGTCTGTGGTGTGATCAGCGCTTTAAATTTATATATGTATAGTTTCAGGTGGCATTTGGGCGCTTGGTTAAGCAATAAAGTGTTTGATATTATGGCTGTTGGCAGATGGAATCAATTTACATGCATTCAATTACAAATTGTGAGCCATTTCTGGAATAAAGACGAAGTCGAAGAAGCTGAACCTGAAGCAGAGGGAAAATAAGCAGCCAAAACAAACGCTAACTTTCCAGTGAAAATCTTGGCCATCAGCTTATGAAGTTTACGAGCCAACTGCCAACTGCCAAGTGCCAACTGCTTGTAACGGCGCGTTTTTACGATCCAATACACCCCGTTCTCATTTCCATTCCCATTCCCATTCCCGTGTCCTCATTCCCCGTTCCCGTGCCCTGTTTCCAGCCCCGTGATTCGCTGATCCGATCGTCGTTGAGGCAGATCGTTGAGACATGTTTTGTAGCGTTGTTAAACGTTTGCATGATTTTGATTTTGATTTTAATGATACGAGAAGTCAAACTCGGACTTGGACATGGACCTGATCTTGGATTGGATTGGAGCTTAGAGCCACAGACTGTGTGTGTGTGTGTGTTTGTGTGTATGGAGTGGGACTTGCAACACATCCTAATTAGCGCCCGACTGTGGTGGCCATCAAAATAAACACTTTTAGAATACGAGCGGAGGCAGTGCAGTTGGAGTTGGAGTCGGAGTTGGAGTTGGAGATTGTGACATGTTTTTATGGCCATAAATTCACCGAGTTTACAGTGGGAATTCTGAGATCTGGCAAGCGATTATACTCGTTGCATTGGCATTCCGTTTCCTGATGGCGACATTGATGGATATTCGATCGATCCTTAATTGAATAACCAAATACTTTTGGCCATTTAATCAGCACGGATAACACCCAAAGTGCTCCATCAGTCTGTCTCGCTGTCTCTCAGTCTGTCTCTCTTTTCTTCTATCTCCAATAATAGCAAATTCATGTTTATGGGCGCCATCCACTTATCTGGGCGCTCTGTTTCACATACTATACATAACAGACTCGTACTCGGTTACCAGCGACAATGTCTCTCTCTCCACAGATTAACAAGCGACTAATGGCTAATGGCTCATCCATGCCATGTTGCGATCTGCCATTTACATACTCGAATATCCACGATCCTTGGCGTCCAAATGCTCCATTATCCATTAATACGAGCTGAACAAATGAAGCAAACAACACAATTCTCGGGAGACTGTCGTCGATTCCTCTGCCATAATTTAAATACGGACGCGATAAGACAGACTCTGGTTTTTGCAGAGAAGAAACCAGTCAGCCAGTTGACTCAAGGGAATTAACTAAATGCATTCATTGTACAGCTTCTCATCGAGTTTATCATGCGTTTTGCACACACAAGTTTTCTCTGTGGAACTTCAAATGAATATTAAAACAGAAGTTATCAGGCCTGTTCCGAATTGTTGCTAATTTAAATTCGTCAATATTGTCCGAATATCCCTGAAATCATTAAGAGACACTTAGAAAACAACGAAATGTTATGCGTTTTTTGGCACCTTTGCTGAAAATTTCGTCAATACTGGACTAGTATAAAGATAAAAATTAATTTAAGATAATGACGATAGTATTACTAATAAATAACATTTTTTCCTCATGTTGGGGTATTTAATACAGTCGAACTTTCCTGAACTCGAACTTCTCTAACTCTAAGTTCTCGCTATACTCGAACAGAAAATAATTAGGCCCGTACTTCTGTAAGTCAGAAATTTCTGTTTGCTTGAAAATAACAAGAAAAGTTTGCAATTTGAAAAGTATTGTATGAAATGCAAGTGAAATTGTAGTTTCATTTAGAACACTAAAACAAAAAAAATCCCTAACTCGAAGTCTCCCTAACTCGAACATTTTTCTCGGATAATGGTGATTCGAGTTAGGGAAGTTTAACTGTATTTTCATTTGGCAATACATTTTTCTATATTTTTGTGCTCATAATATTAAAATAATTTGAATTTTTTTAAGAAACTTGTTTGCAAGAATTGACAGCAGTCAGTTGATCTAATTTAGTGACATTGCTGCATTAGTGTTTAAAAATATCTTTTTGCAGAATTGACGAAACAATTGATTTCAGAAACTTAATGTCATGTGAATTCAATCCGTAAAATGTTGCCGAAAGTAAAGGCCGGAATAGTTTAAGTGCATAACTAAAGACTCTTTTTTAAAAATGTCTTATAATTATGTAAATATAAATTATATATATACTTATGTTGATAGTAGATTAAAGTGTTCCCTGTCTTAGAATCCACGCATTGGAATAAACATTGGCTACTACTGTACATGCTGTTTAAAACTTTTCGGAAAAAAATTAAGTAAGTCGGACGATTAATATATGTACATATGTACATAAAAATTATTATGCTATAAAAATAAATTTTGTATTTTCATTCTTCTTTTTGTAAACAATTATTATATAATATGTTACTTACTATCTATTAATCTAAGTTAGCCAGCAGAGTCAAATCAATTCGTTGACAAGCTGGATTCCTTCCATGTCTAAAATAAGAATTAATCAAAAGTTGCAATGCAAACTGGAGCAACAAGAGAAGGAGCCAGAAATTGACTCTGGAGGAATCGGGATTGGTTGGTTGGACACAGCATCTGGTTAAGTTAGGGGAACTGGAGCTGGTACAAAGCCTAATGGCCATAATAAATGGATAAGGAGCTGCGTTTACACGAATGCGTTGATATTTCCACAGACCAAACAATATATAAATTAAGGTAACTGCATGGGACTGGGATTGGGCCTGGCACCGGCAGAGGCAGAGGCTCATTACTGGCAGGCAGGAGGGACCAAAGGAAGACGAAGTCGAAGGAGGAGGAGCAACGGGTCGGAGCGGAAGGTGCAACAGGAACAGCAACAGCAACTGGCAGCATCGGCTTGCAACCATTTGGAGTGTCTGCTCAAGTGCTCTGTGGCATATACTTAATTTCAAGTTGTCCGCGGGAAAACTTAAGCATATTTAACCGCATGTCGCTGAATTTTATGTGTGTGCATCACAGGTGGGGGGCCCCGGCGTGCCGTTGCAACTGCGGTGGATCTCAGTCGCGGTCGCAGTCGTAGTCTCAGTCTGGACTCCAGATGAAACAGACTTCGGCTATAGTTTGCATCGCAATTCTCAGCTAAAAACTTGGTACTGATTTGAATGTTATGCCTGGACTGCCGTCTGGACATTTGGGACAGTTGACTGGAGACTGGAGACTGCTGACTGGACACTGGTGACTGTACACAGAGAAAAACAATCCGAAATTCCGGGATTAAATCAAACCCAAGTCTCAAGGTTGTTAATTTTGAAATTTACTTAATTGCGTACGATAAACTTGATCAAAGTACATTTCTTCAATTCCTTTTCAAATATTTTTTGAGAATTCGATTTTTTTCACTGAAATCAAATGTTTTTGGAGTTTATCCACACATAATGTGGATAGTTAATTTAACAATAATGTCCTGAAAATTTAGAAAAACTTTGATATATGTAGTAGGCCAACCATTTTAAATAATTGTATGCATAAGTTACAGAATATTAACTACCGGTTTTTAACTATGCTATCGGTATTTTGGAACCAGCTTCCATTATATTTGAAAAATCATATGCATATGCCTCACTCTTGAATTTGAAACAACATTTATTTAAATTAAAATTAAAATCAATCTTAAATCTAAAGCTAAAATTGTAGATGCTAATTTAGTCCTTATTCTTTCCATGTCTTATACAATTTAAGCGATTTAGTCTTGAAATTATTTTAAAATCTTATAATAATGACTAAATAAATAAATAAAAATTAAATAAAAAAAAAATAAATACTTAAAAAACACATGCTAAAATTAAAAATTTTTAAAATTGAATTTTAGAGTGAATTTGTTATTTTGTTTTGTGTATAATGTCCATGGTTTTGGCTATGGCTGTGGCAATCCAAGCTTGATCGTTGGCTTGTTTCACTTCTCGTGCCCCGTTCTGCGGGCGACGACGACGACGCTCACGCATATTCCGCATATGCAGACAACGCGCGACGGGATGCAGGCGCCACTTGGGCACACGCACAGATACACACACTCACACACAGATACATACATTTAACAAGCAGAAAAGACAACACACACACACACAACAGGTAAATGCTAATGCCAATGCCCTCTCGCTGCCTCTGACTGTTTGACTGCCTGACTCGATGTTTGGCTGGAATCTGGCAGCTTGCAACCAGCTGACCTTGCACATGCCACATGCAACAACAACAGCAACAACAATAACAACAACAACAACAACAACAGCATGGAGTAGGAGGTCAGATGTCGTCAGTTGGCCTGTTAAAGGCCATCCGTCCACTCTGTCCAACCAGCTAAACATCCAACCGTTCAGCCGTTCAACCGTCGTTCAACCGTCGTCTTCATCTTCTTTGGGCTGCTGTCAACGTGGCCATCATATCAAATGACAAACTCGACTGCACAACGAAATGCAATGCGTGCTGGCAGCCCTGGAGATTATCAGAGCTCGGCTAGCTCAATCGGAAAATGATCGATGATCGTGTGTAGCATCATGGTCATGCACTTGAAATGGGTCCGCCTAAGACCTGACATTTGTATGGCTCTGAGATTCTCATTCCCCCGATCTCCTTCTTTTTTATTTGTATGTATGCGTACACTACATACACTTATTGTCAATAAGTCGGGCTAAGGTGGCATTTCGGGCACTGCCCTAATTAAGGTCGACTGCGGACTGCGACTGCGACTGCGAAGCGACTGCTACTGATTCTCAGATTCTTATTCTCTGAATTTGTATCTGTGTATCTCGTCAATGTCGCCACACAACGAGCTGTTGAGTGCTCGGTTGCAGATACGCATGCAACGGAGAAACTGAGAGCTGGCTAATTAACAATTTCCTTTGCAAGGACGCTCAAATTAAAGGTTAAGACAGATTTAAAATAATATTATAATTATATTATTCCAGATTATTATGTTGCATATCACACTATATAATTGGGAATAACATTTACATATTTGTCTGACATATCAAAAGATTTTGGAAATGTAATTAAATGGGTAGACGAAAATATATAAAAAGAAAATGTAAGTAAATATTTTATTTTTGTCGGAAAGAATTATATTTTTAAAGAATTTCTTTTTCCTAACGGTTTCTAAGGCGCAATTCTTGCAGTTAAAAAATAGACACTGTTACAGGGTATTCGCTAGTGGAGCATTTCTCCTTTTTTTTATGCCAAGAATGTTGCTAAATAATTTGTTAGAGAATGTTTAATTAGAAATTAATATTGTTATGAAATTGGAAATACTTGGAGGTGCTTTTAATGCTTCCATTTGTACGATGGCAATGCCCCTGGTTGAGAACACAAATGAACATGTCGACGTCCAAGTGTCACCACAAAATAGTAGCCAAGTAGTTGGGACTGAAAGTGGGACACACACATGTGGAGGGGAACGGGAAACGGGGATGGAGATGGGGAAGGAGAACGGGAAACGGGGAAGCGGATCGTGTCGTGTCCATGTCGCAGCAGCTGCAACTGCTGGTGTCCAGCACTAAGAAGGGCATCGTCATCGTCCCCAGGAGGCAGGAGGAGCAAGGGATGTTGTTGAGCTGCCATCGATTGCAATCTTTCGATCTCCTCTCTCTCTCTCTCTAACTGACTCTTTTTTTATTTGTGTGTGCCTCGTTTTGGGTCCTTCTGTTGCAGTTGTCGCTGCGAACTTAATTTTCCGCCATTTGCTCATTTGGTCAGACCGAACCATAAAGCGTATGTGCCAATGCCGTATGGAGGAACAGCAGCAGCAGTACCAGGAGCAAAAGATGCAGCAGCAGCAGCAGCAGCAGCTCATCATTGCTGATCTCGTGCAGCTGATAAAGGAAACCGCCGCGAATGAAGTTGTCGCTAACCGGGACACAAAACATACACAATTTAATTAAAGAGACGACTACCGTGCAGTCCCACTAAACTTGAGAATCGATCTTCCTCTCTCTCTCTCCCTCTTTTTGTTGTGGTGACTTTCATAAATCTCATCGATCGATTCCTATATCTTTTTATTATATCGATAAAGCTGACCTTACACTTTACAATGTGAGGAGAATCGACTCAACTCACATCTCTGACCTTGAAACACTAATGAAGATCTTTCTTTGGATTGAAATCGTTGGCTACGAACAAAAAAAAGAAAACACGCAGCCGTTTGCATAATTCATTTCCAATTTATATGCTATAAAACCCGATAATGGCCGCAATTAAGTTCGTGTCCCTTTGATAATTTTCCCCATTTACGCGGCCATTAAAGTGATTCCCAGTGCATTTTTCTCGCACATTATCAGCTCCTCATTTCCATAGTCGATGACATGCAACGACGACGACAAGGTTCCATTTCGATTCTCATTCCCTATACCATTCCGTATCCCCTTCCGAGATCAGTTCCAGTTTCTGTACCAACTCCATTCGCATTCGCTTATCGCATGTAGTCAGACGAAGAAAAATGATAGACGCATTGCTGGAAAAACATCTTAGTTTTAAACTTATGGGCGTACCTTTTAGGGTGCCCCTAGTCATAGTCTACAGTCTACAGTCCCTATATGCATACAGACCCCAGGGCTGAGGTGTTAATTAGCTTTATCTTAATGCAGGTTCCGGCACACAGTTCAAACTGAATTATACATAATAATTTGTTTGCCACTCTCTAAAGTGGAACTTAATGTAGCCAAGCTGGCCATAAAATCCAAGATATGACACCATCTTTCTCTCTCTCTCTCTCTCTCACTCTCGCTCAGTCTGATTCTCTCTCTGTTTCGCCCACTCTTCTATTGTATTCTCTTTGCTGTTAGACGCCACCCACTGGCCCCAGCCAGATCCATTTAGCCACGTTAGCAGCTCGTGTTAAACGGCCATTAATCACATTAGATATGCATTAATTCGGGACACGAATCGAAAAAGCTTGTGGATTCAGCTTCTTTCTGGTAACAACATTACAACGGGCCACATTCGATTCCTTCTCTCTGTCCTTCCTAAAATTGTAAGACCAATTTTATTTTACTACATAAAATAATAAAAACATTTATGAAGGGATGAATGAAAAAGTCCAATTCTCTATTAAGTAAATGTAATTATTTATTAAATTAAATGCAAAGCTTTACGTATATAATGAAACTACATATTTTTGAATGAAATAATGCCAAGCTTTGCATTTTATTTATTTATTAAAATGAATGTCTTGTATGTAATTCTCGTTGTACTATGTTAGCATGCACTGAGAAAAAAAGACTGGTTCCTAAAATAATATTCATCTAATTTTTTTTTTTTTGCAAAGTAATTCAAACAATTAAATGAAAAAAAAAATAAAGCTACTTGATTTATTTTTTAAGAATTTTACTCACTTTTTGTTTCAGTGTGGTAACTCCATTCTATGCCCAACCACCCACAACATCAACCCCAAGAAATACACATAATGCTAGCAAAGAGCAACGTCGCTGCCTGTCACTGTATTGGTGATTATCTATGTGAGCGCCGCTTGCCGGCTGTGTGTCTGTATGCGTGAGCGCAAAAGAGGCGGAGCTAAGCGGCAACAGCGACAGCAACAGCAACGGCAACAGAGGCAAATGAAAACATTAAGAGGCCGCGCACACAGAGAAGCGTTGGGCGGCCTGAAGGGGTTGCATTTGCATTCAAGGGTATTTCTGTAATAATGTACTCGCATGTACATACATAAGTGAAAGTATTTGCCACATCAAAGCCTTGTTCTCTCTGAGAGCGCGCGCTCTTAGCTTCAGCTGGTCGCCATTATAACGCTTTATTAAGCAAACAAACAAACAAACAATGAAAAGAGCATTAAACAAACAGTAAAATAAACATAAAGGCAAACGCACACATGCACAGAAACAGTCTCACATACGCATACACACACACACACATACACATGCTGAGCATTGCTCAGCCATTATACTCGCTCTTGAAGGCGAGGTGAGAGCGAATGCGCAAAATGAGAAGGCAACTGCGTTGTGTACAAATGTGCTTAGTGCTGTTTCGCTCGCACTCGCGTACTGGAGCTGCCGGTGAGTCGTGGGGAGAGATGGAGATTTGGCAGCGCTGCGGCTGCGGCTGCGGCTGCGGCTACGTCTGTGACTGTGACTGTGGCTGCGACTGTGGCTGGTTCTTGGCTGGCAGAGAGATACTTTTCTTGCGGCGTGCACGCCATACGAAATCAGTCAATGTCTTGGAGTTGATGGCGCGAGTACACGCGACACGAGGTGACTGCGACGAGTGCGAAATCAACTCGAACTGGAACTCGATATCGACTATCGCAATCGCAATCGCAATCGAAGTCGAATTTTGTGTCTTTGCGTGTTACGTGAGAACGTGAGAGAAGCAGAAGCCGCCGCCGCCGACGCCGTTGTCATTCGTTGCGTGAACAACAACAACAATTGCATTTTGTTCAAATATTTTTTTGGAGTGCATAAGAAAGAAAAGCATAAAATAAAAAGCGCTAAGTGAATGCAAAATATGATAAAACAGTTCTGATTGAAAGATATTGAAATTTCAAGTTAAAGTAAAACAGTTGCCTGTAAAAATCAAAAAACCGATTGATAAATACAAATACAAATACAGAACGTAATTACCATCGTCATCATCAAGAAGAAGAATCGTAATCACGACGTCGTCACCCGGGTCAATAATGCTGGTGCCGTCGGACATGATCGCGGCACAGTCCAAGATGGTCTATCAAATGAACAAATATTGTGCGGATCGTGTGCAGGTGCGAAAGGCGCAGATCCACAAGCAGATCCAGGAGGTCTGCCGCATTGTCCAGGACGTGCTCAAGGAGGTCGAGGTGCAGGAGCCCCGCTTCATATCCTCCCTCAACGACTACAACGGCCGATTCGAGGGACTGGAAGTGATCTCACCCACAGAATTCGAAATCATCATCTACCTCAACCAGATGGGCGTTCTCAATTTCGTAGATGACGGCACTCTGCCCGGCTGCGCGGTGCTCAAGCTGAGCGATGGACGCAAGCGTTCCATGTCCCTCTGGGTGGAGTTCATCACGGCATCGGGCTATCTATCAGCGCGCAAGATCCGCTCCAGATTCCAAACGCTGGTGGCACAGGCCTGCGACAAGTGCGCTTATCGGGACATCGTCAAGATGATCGCCGACACCACCGAGGTGAAGCTGAGGATTAGGGAGCGCATCATTGTGCAGATTACACCCGCCTTCAAGTGCGCCGGCCTCTGGCCCAGATCAGCCTCCCATTGGCCGCTGCCCGGCATTCCCTGGCCGCATCCCAATATCGTTGCAGAGGTTAAGACTGAGGGCTTCGACATGCTGTCCAAGGAGTGCATCGCACTCCAGGGCAAGAACTCCGCCATGGAGGGTGATGCCTGGGTGCTTAGCTTTACAGACGCCGAGAATCGACTCTTGCAAGGTTAGTTTCCAAATTTCAATTTCCAATTTCTTTTCCATAACACTTTGCAAAGTGTTTGACTCTTTGTCCACATTTGCCGACGGCGAAACAATCGATTTTCAAACTTCCATTGACAGTTTGTTTCTATCAATAAAAGTAATTTAAAAACTTATCTTGTCACAGCTTAGAACTCACGATTTTGCAAAAATAAGTTTTACGTTTTCATTCTAATATTTTGTAGTAGTAAGAAAATATCTTTCGAGATATAAAAATGAAAATTGTACATGACATAGATCAGGATATTCAGGCCTGTCCCGGATTTAACTTTTTACTTTTCAACATTTAGTGATATGCATTTATACACTTTGAATTAGGACTTAGTGTTCGAAAATGATAGTTTTTCGCTTTATCAGACTTAAGCTTATAAACTCAAAGTGATATCAATCCGCTGAATATCGCCGAAATGATATTAGAGCAGTTTAAAGAAATTCAATTCCGACAAATCTTATCGAAAGTGAAATTCGGAACAGGCCTGATTTAATAACTCAAAAATTGTGTTTATCCAGTTATGATCATATTTCAACGAAAAGAATAAAAATATTAATTGTTCAGCTTTGAAAAATTTATTTTGCAAATATCTTCAATTTAAAGTTCCTATATTTTAAAATTTGAACTATATAATTAATTATTTCATTACTATCCAAATAATGAGTGCTATGTAGAGATATTTTTCAATAATTCCCAGACATACACAAATTATCCACATAGGAATACAAATTTATTTGTTATTTCAAGAACACAAAAAAATGGTTCTATGTCAATTTTTGTTTTAATCCAAACTATCTAGGAATACATTATACATGCATATTTGATAGAAATTATTTTTTTTTATCATCTAACAATGATTGACGATTTACGAGTAAATTAATTTGAAGAGTACAAGAAATGAGTCTATCACTAATTTTGGGAAAAACCAAGCACCCCATTAAACCGAACAACGAAAATAAATGTTTTTCGGTTGTAAATTAATCTAGAGTTTGGTAGTACGAGTATTCGTAGCAAACTGTCAACGGTAAACGAGTAGCCAACGTTTTTACAATCAGTGACACACTTAAATTTAATTGATTTATTTCCAACAAATCAGCGACTGTAGATTCATATAATTGCTTGTAAATTATGTATTTGGTCTGGTCACACGACACACGATCAGTGTGCCACCAGATCGTTGGGGGCAGATACCCGTATCGGTGGCGACTTCGTACTTCGAGATCCGTTTGATAAGCTGTTTGCCAGTCGATCACAATGCCTGATCACATACAAAAATATATGTATGTATGTGTGTTAGTTGACGGTTTCAATGAGTATCATTGATCACAGCTTTAAATGAATACTCGTTCGCCAATTTCACCATCGACTCACAATAGATTCGCAATCAATTCACAATCATTTAAGCAGCAGATCGAGCGATTTAGTTCGAAAATCCACCTTGCTGCTTGAAAACGCATCCATCGTTTATCGGGAGAGAGATAAGAAATGAGATACGGGCCCGTATGGCTGGTAACGATCATAAATCTGTTCAGGGCGACGATTGCTGCACTGACTGAAGAAACTAAACTATTGGGCCTCTCTCTCTCCCGCCTTTACCGTCATGTGTCTCCCCTTTTTCCACGCGCACAAATCCGTTGATCTTGGTCAGATAAACGCAGTCGCAGCGCAGTCGCAGTCGCTGCCATCGCTATAAGGTAGCCTGTTAGTCAGTCGTTTGGTCGAAAGAAACGGGTTTTCGGGTCCGTAGCTGTGGCTGTAGCTGTAGATATCAACAATGCCAATGCCTGAGCCATAAATAAATTTCTAAACGATTTTATAAATATTTTAAATCTCGGCGATTAGATAAAGTCAACAAATAAATAAAACAACGGCGCGCAGTCAGCAAGAAGCTACGAAAAAAAAGGAAAAAAAAATCACTACAAAAACAAAAGCAACAGAAAACCCAAAAGCCACCAGAGACGACAAAGCGAATACAGAAATTAAACCACAAGCGAAACAAAAACCAAGACCCAAAATAGGAATCGAAATCGAAATCAAATCTCCAGCCCTCACAGCGATGTTGTGTGTGCCCTGATGGCATCTCCATCTCCGTCTTTCCTATTCTACCAATCTTACTATGAACTCTCATTCGATCTTAGTCGATCCGATCCGATCCGATCGACTTGACATTTAATTTAATGCGCCGGCGCATAATAATTTCGCTGCGATCTTCGACCGACTAACTGTCAATGTGCCTGCTGGATACAGGCTATATCCATTACAATGTCTTTATCGTTATTGCTATCACTCACATTCTTCCAGATTCTACGCTATACACGTGGCTTCGTCGAAGCTCAACACAATTCTTTAGAAAAAAGAGCAGCAGAATACTACGATTGCTTACGAGTAAAGTGTAGACTTACAATTCTGGGAATTCTTTAAGATTTCGTTCGTACCGTAAGGAAATTCTTCACAATTCTTCTGAATTATGAGTCAATGCGGTGACAAAATCAGTTGGATACTCATAATTTTCGTATACTCGTTATGTTGGCATTTCTAAAAATTTTACAAGATACTGTTTTGATTACTGTGATTAAGCTCTCAACAACTCTGCTGAACAGTTCTGAAAGCTGTGTCTAAGTCAGTAAGTTGTGAATATTATATTTAAATCCTTTCACTTATTCAACAAAAATTTCTTATGGATATTCAAGACATTCTGAAATTCTTTAGTAGTTCTGCCAAAGAATCATAAGTAATTGCTGTATGCATTTGAATTACAATCGAACTTCCCGAACTCGAATCACCATTGTCCGAGAAAAAAGTTCGAGCTAGGGAGACTTCGAGTGAGGGAATTTTTATTTTTTATTTTTTTAAATGAAACTACAATTTCATTCATTCATAAATACATTTCAAATTGCAAACTTTTCTTGTTATTTTCAACAACAAAAATTCCAGTTTGTTCATGACCTGTCGATATTTTCAAAAATAGGTTTTATCGTTATTTTGCTGTATCCAAAAGACGTTTCCGATTCAAATAACATAATTAATTTTCCATTTTTTAATATAATGAAAACTGTTTTCGAGGAGATACCATGTTTTTAAGCCACTTAAATTTTTTTGGTCCACTTTTAAATTTTTTAACAAATAATTTTAAAGATTTCTTAAAGAGATAAACATTTTAATACACGTGCTGGTGCCATGGTAAATAATTCTTGAGCTGATGCGCTGACAAAGAAGTACATTTCGAACATCTTTCCTATAGCAATTTCACAAGCCTAAGTAATTGTTGATGCAATATTCTATCATATTACATCACCATATGTTAATGATACATCAATATTACATATCCAAACGAGCCGGTAACAAAAGCATAAAATAGAAACGAAAAAAATTTAAACTTTATTGGGGATTTTCCCGAAAAATTCGACTTACAGAAGTACGGGCCAATATTTTTTTCGAGTTAGGAGAAATTCGAGTTAGGGAAGTTCGAGTTAGGGAAGTAGAATTGTATGAAATTTGCTCAGTAAACGCTATTGCCACACGATTTTGTTCGAGTTAGAGAAAATTCGAGTTAGGGAAGTTCGAGTTAGAGAAGTTCGACTGTAATTGATTTTTTTTTTACATCTTCATGACTAAGCCTTAGATTTTTCAGAGACTCCTTATAATACTTTTAAAAATATTCTGTTTAAATAAAATTTATGCTTAGAGATTACGAGAATTAATCTTTATGATAAAGGCTAAGTTTTTTAAAATTTGAGGTAAACTTTCTGAAAATTGTACACAATTTTACAAGATCTTCATTTAAACTTCCAGGAATTATCGGGGACTCAACTTCAGAATCTCGAGTCAACTTCGAATAATGTTAAATAGTCATTCTACTATTCAATATTCCCATCCGGAGTACTAATAGTAATTGTTTTTTTAAATATCGACTGACCAATAACTTTTCAAGAAATATATTCCAAATTTTAGCTTAACGATAATTGTTTTAAGTAGACTCTCCACTATCTAAACAGCCTAGAGTCGTTGAAAAACTACAAATATAAATGTACTCCACCGTGATTATCGGAGCAGGTCGAGATTAGTACGTCTGACACTCAATGTCCATGATTTATGTGCTGGTTGACGTGTGTGTTGGTTGATCAATCAAACCGGTTCGAGGCCTAGTTACCGATCCGACCTCTAATTATTATCACCTTCAAAATTTTTGGGGGTAGTTTGCTTTTTTTTTCTTTTAAATATAAATAGTGTCAATTAGCAGCAAATTAAAGACAATGCTTGTAAGAGACATTATAATCAGTTCATTGAACAATTATCAAAGTTTATAAATGTTTTTTGTGTTTTGTTCACTTTTCAATCTCGTCGGACACTTGAGTGCCATTAAAATGAGTAATCGGGCATAATTGAAATTAATCAATGTCCAAGCTAATAAATGGAAAATGGTGAAATCAATTTTGCTGAAATCATATGAAATTGTAGATCTTTAAGTTAAGTATTAAGATTATTCTATTACTGACTTCATAGATTCCAAAGTCTTTTGCTATAAACTGCTATAAAATACTTGTCGGGCACAAAATCTAATAAATTAATAATAAAACAAATTTAGATGGTTGGCTAGAAATTAAGTATCTCATTATAAAGTTTCTCTAATAATTGGATTATTTAGCCTTTGAAAAGTCTTTATATATTTTACATATTATACAAAATTATTTAATCTAATTCACACAATTGTCCCTGCGATATTACAGATTTTGAAATTTATCTTAAAAGCGTTTATACATCATTGGCATTGGGAATATTGGAGTTATATATTATTAAAAAAAAAATAAGAAATGTACAATAAGTACTATTTTGATTTCATTTAAATATAATAAGCTCATAAAACTTATGAATCTTCATTAGAGTGTTAAGAAGATAATTTAATTTAATTTTATTTTTAAATACTTTGAATCAAATTTTTAATTAATGGTTATACATATATTTCCAAATATCTGCTTATATCTAAAATCAGATTGAATGGGTTCTTAATCGTCTCTTTTATTTATATTTTAGGTGCCAGTCGCCGTCGTTGCCTTAGCATATTGAAGACCTTACGGGACCGTCATCTGGACCTGCCGGGCAATCCTGTAACGTCGTACCATTTGAAAACATTGCTGCTGTACGAGTGCGAGAAGCATCCGAGGGAGATGGAGTGGGAGGAGAATTGCATTGCGGATCGCATCAATGGCATATTTCTACAGCTGATCTCGTGCCTGCAGTGCCGGCGCTGTCCGCACTACTTCCTGCCCAATATGGATCTCTTCAAGGGCAAGTCGCCAGGTGCCCTCGAGAATGCCGCCAAGCAGGTGTGGCGTCTCACGCGCATCATGCTGACCAATGTGCGCTGCCTGGAGGAGTTGTAGGGTGCCTGATCAAGTAGTGAGATGGTTTGATTTTTTTTTTTTTGCATCATTTTGTTATTATTTTATTTAAATTTGAATTTTGTTCAATGTTTGGTTTTTTATTTGTGGGAAACGAGCTGAAAACAAAAGCCGCATAATGTGGCCCATTACAATTAGAGGGTAAAGTGGGGGTAGAAGCGAATGGGGGTAACGCTCAGTGAGGTAGTTCGGAAATTTATCCCAAATACTATTTGATATTTTATTAGATTGTAATTTAGATCTTAGGTGCTTTCGAAAAGTATACGCCGCTTAAAGAGTTTCCTATATTTAATTAAAACAAATACACATACACATACACATACAACTACGTATACGTATAGCCCACATAGATCTACCATATAATACTTATGTTTGAGTATAACAAGATCATAAATACGCACAAAACTATATATAAATATATATATATATATATTAAACAGCGCCTAAGTAAACTAAGTTTAACTACTACAACTTTTTTTTTAGATTGCAACAATTTTTGCCAGGCGGCAAATAAAATTAGCTAAAGTATTTAGTTTAAGTTAAGACTCAATTAGATGCGCTCAACTCGCCGAAATGTGGTTGAAATCAATTTTTTTTGTTTTAATTATTTATTTGTGTTTGCCTTTCTTGTGAGTTTAGTCAATAAAAACCTAAGTTTTTTCAACAAATTCCAATTGAGTTTTTATTTCTATTTGGTTTAACATTATTGGTGGATAACATAGCGCCATTTGTTGTGAGTATGTTAATAACAGCGGGCATGCAGCTCACATATGTACAAATGTCCATAACTAACAACTAAGCACATAACATACTTGTGTTTTAATATGCGGATACAATTGTTGAAATATTTCTAAATTTGAAATATTAATTTTAAATTTTATTATAAACCATTCTATCTGTTGGAAATGTTAGAAATTAAGCTTTCGATTTTGGGATCGGTCGGGATTTCTTGGCGCTACTTTGATGTTCAACAACGTCGTGTGACAATTTCGGCAATTCTGGTCAATACAAATTTATAGGTCGATATTTAAAAGTCGTCGAGCTAGGCTGACAGACAGGCAGACAGCTCGGCCATTGAAAATGTCAGCGCGACTGACAGTCGGGTCTCTAGTTGACACGTTGTGAATTTTAATGGGACATTAAAGAAATTTCGCAGACAGCTAACAAACCCAATAAACTTTACATCAATTGTCGCAAAATTATTGGCAATTCATTGCTCGTCTTCGATTATGGCCATAAACAGTCGAGGCGGCCCACTTTGAGCCTGGCTCAGGCTACTGACCATGTCCAAATAACAAATCACCATCCCAATGGACGATTGACGACCGATGGCGCATACAACATTTAGATCACATGTGAGTTTCAGTTTCAAGCAACAGACATAACAGTCAAATTAAATTTAATGTCATTCATAAGTTAAAGTATTTAACTTTTCTTTTTGCTTTACATTATTTCTTCGATTTTCTAATACCCTGTACTCTCAGACATTTAACGTTATTAGATTGTCCACACTAATATTTATAATAAAAAAATTAAAAATTTATTTATATCTTAAGGCTGCAGTCTTCTAAATCTTCATTGGAAGTAGGCTTTAATCTTTCTACTCTTTAATAAAACTATACTAAATAATTTATTTTGAATGTTTTATCATTCGTATTATAATTTTCTATATAAGTATAATATTTATTTGATTAGAATCCATGATCAAGGTTCAAGTCTATTCAGACCCGAAGTGAAACTTCTTCCTGTTTTGATAGTTCCTAAATAGTAAAGATACATTTTTAATATGTATTTGTATAGACTTTGTTGTATTTTTATTTTCGGCTTATATCAGCTTACTACTGGGTATATTTCAGTCGTGTATACTTTTTGTAGAGCATTCCTTCATGTTATTCATATATTTATTGCTGTTCAGTGTGTTGTTGAGTCTTAATTTTTACAATTCTCGTACAAACTCTGATATTGTAGGATTTTATTGTATTCTTTTGATTTATGTTTGTACGTTTTGGATTTCGGTTTTGGATATTATTGAAAATTTCTTCAAAAATGACAGTTACAAAAGCAAAACCAACTTTTTCAATCGGAGTTTTATGGTATTTAAGTGTGCAAATATATGATTACTCCAATCAATTTATCAATGAATGTTGACAATCCCTTATGTGAGACACGTACTCTCAATATGCATCAACAGATAATATTGTATTTTATAGTAGTTTGTCTCAAGAACCAGTTTTTGGTTACATAAAACTATTCAAATAGATTTATCTAATGATAAAGTTATTTTGTGGTCTGAATTTAAACATTATAAAACAAATGTTTCTTCCAAAATAGTATCTGTGTATAGAATTGGTTTCTTACTTCAGCTTGTTTCATACTTTGCACAAATTAAATTAACCTTTCAATTTTAAACTTTAAATTTTTAGTTAAAAATCATAATAAACACTTAAATAAAACAAATTTTAAATGAGATTTATTTTTTTTTAGTTTTAAAATGTAAATAAATAAATTTTTTAACCCCAAAAAAGGAAACCAAAAATACTAGATTACTAAAATTTAGAAAAACACTAAAATGTGTTTATGATCTTGCATTATTATTATTATTAAATCAAAGTTGGAATTAAAATTAATAAAATTATATCACAATAAATAATAGACATTTTATAGACATTTTATAGTTTTTGGCCAAAAATAATCAAATACTTTTTTGTTCAAATTTACCCTTTAAAAATTAATATCGTTACGATCCACAGTGGTTCCTCCCATAGGCCAAAAATAAAAAGTCCAAGTTGAAATTTGGACTTTAAATGTGTCAACACGGTTTTAGAATTGGTTTAGCTATTAAACTGTATTCTTGTTTTTGTTTTGTTCTAGCTGTCCTCTTCAAGAAGAGCATCAAAAAACACAATATAATATTATTTTGGTATTGCAGCGTGAGCAACTTGCAAGTAGAGCAGCTAATAAAAAAATTAAAACCCATTTAAAACAAAGTTATTGTGCAATGGAAGGGTTTAATTTTATAAATAAAGGTATTATCTATATTTATACAACAAAAAGTATATGTACTTCCTGCTGTGTCTTGTGTAAATCTGTATTGTGTTGAGTACATTATTTTAGACGTTCTGTGTTTGTCTTTGCTGTGTTTCGTTCGAGTTTTCGTTATGAAGGTAAAATCAGGAATCAAAAAATCTTTTTGTATATTATGAATTAACATTTGAAGATTATGTGATGTTAATTTCAAGTGCCGATAGGCGCCAGGGCTCTTGCTATACACAAAAATGTAACCTAACCTCAACTTTAAAAAAAATATGTATTTTCTATGGCAGCTATATAGTGGTCTGACTTCGACCAAATTTGGTCAGAATGCATTAGGCCATTTCATATGCATATTATGTCAGTTTGGTTGAGATTTCTCAACCAACAAAAAAGTTGTTCATACTAAGACTTGATTTTCGACTGATCGTTCATAATGATATGATATTGTGGTCCGATTTGAACCAAATTTGGTCAGAATGTATGGGACCATCCCATATGCATGTTCTGTCAGTTTGGCTCAGATATCTCAAACAACAAAAATGTTTTTCAATAAAAACTCGATTTTCGACTGATCGTTCCTATGGCAGCTATAAGATATAGAGGTCCGAATTTAACCAAATTTAGTCAGGGTGTATGGGACCATCCCATATGCAAATTCTGTAGTTGGTTCAGATGTGTCAAAAAACAAAAAAGTTTTTCATACAAACACTTGATTTCAGACCGATAGTTCATATGACAGCTATATGATATGGTGGTCCGATCCGGCTGATTTTTATACATAATCTTACTATCAATTTATAAAAATTTTGTGTTAAGTTTCAAGCCTCTACCTCTACTAGAAGTATTTTTGGCCGCCTTCCCCATACAACAGGAACCAGTGTGCGATCTCTACTTTCAACTGATCTGGATAAATTGTAAGAGCTTCACCTGTCGTGTGAGCATGCTCTCTCTCTCTCTCTCTTTATCTCGTTGTCTCTCTCTTTCTTTCTTTAATCGATAAGGCCTCATGTCAGTTGATTGTTTGGGCAAGAAGAAGATTGGAACAAAATTTCAGTTCGGGTCGTTAGCCGGTTAGTTGCGCTTTTAATGAGTTGTTGTTTATTGGATTTGATTTGCATTTTAATGTGCCCAAAAATTTATTATTTGTTGTTGCTTGCGGCTGCTTTTATATTTCTGCTGTTATTGTTGATATTGTTGAAATATTTGGTTTTTGGCTCGTCGCCTTTTTATATTTTTGGTAATTTTTTGGACAGAGACAGAGTAAGAGAGGGAGCGAGAGGGAAATGTCATTGATGCGTTGCTTCCCACACAAATTAAAGAACAATTAATAAATGATAATTTCCCCTCCACCCCTTCTCAATGCCTCTTATTGTTGCTTACCTCCAACCACCTCCCATATGAGTCGTCTGTCCATTGGCATCATCATCAGCAGATGTCAGTAGGGGCCAATTTGTTAGCTAACTCTTGTTCTTGCTCTTGTTTTGGTTGTGGTGCTGGTTTGGTTTCTGGTTCGTGTCTTAATGAATTTGATGCAATTTATATTCATTTAATGGCCAGAAGCAAATTTTTATGAACGTCTCATAATCACATTTTGAACACACAATTTGTTAGAAACAATACGCCTTTTTCGTACAACACTTTGATAATATATTTTGATTGACAAAGATAGAGAGAAAGATAGAGAGAGAAGGAACGAGAGAGAGAGAGAGCGAGTTGAAGGCACTTTAAATACGAGTAAACGCTTTGATAATCGGGAATTAAAGTTCTCTAAAGATTGAGTAGCTTCGGTTTGGCTGACCCCATGATCATGATCATTATGGAGGCTGGAACGGCTACCAACAACGAGATTTGTGCACGGCTGTCAACCGGCATCACCATCTCCATCTCCGTCTCTGTCTCCGTTTCCGTCCTTCTTCGTCCAACACATTTTCAGCGAAAATCAAAACAAATGTTTTATTTAAATGGTTAATTTGATCAGCTTGTTGCTTGAAACTGGACTCGAGAATGTTGGTTCGGGTACGATTTGCGATTTGGTAACTCGTATGTTGCATATAGCCAAATGAACAGCTTACACGATGATGATGAGACAGACGCTGGCCAACACAAATGGAGAACAAATGACGCGGGTCTGCCAAATCGTGAGAATTGCATTCGGACCAGAAAACTCCAAGCCTCAAACCTCAACCTGGCTGACTGACTGGTCATTTTAATTTGCGGGCTTCAATCAAACTGCAGTGGCAGATCGGGGATCGCGGTGTGGCCAGATCGGGGGTTGCATTAAACCCGCCCGAGATGAGCTGCTGCCTGCCACATGATGTGATGTTGCGTCGGCGCTTGCCACTTAGCATAAACGGAATGAAGTTGAGCGCAGAAAGTGAAACAGCAACAGAAACAGAGGCAACGATCAACCATCAACGACGATCAGCGACCCGATCGAAGAAGGACCAGTTGGTAGAATCGTTCGGTCGTTCGTTCGTTACTTTGCGTGAGCCGTGAATCGTCATCGCGACCGCGGAAGAAGAAAACGCGAGCCAAGTGAGCCACGACCTGTGTGGCCAGTACATCAGGGTAACAAGCTGTAATTAGAGCCTCTTAGCCTGTCATCGCCAGTGTGCTTGATTATATGCTTTTGACAAAAAGCAAATATTAATTTAATACGGTGAGCCACAAGCGCCGCGGGCAACAATGCGGCTGCCTCACGTTCACGGTACACATCAGCAGCCACAACAACAACAGCAACAGAAACTACATGAATAACAACAAGAGCTGCAACGTTTTGCTACTACGCGATTTGCTTGGAAATCTGTTACATGCTTGCTGTAATTACACTGACAAAAAATACTGTTTTCTTAAACTAAGAATATTCAACTTAATGAAAAAATGCATATTATACAAAAATAAATTATCTTATAATACAGATGTTTTTAAATATTTTTAAGTTTTTTTTCTTAATTTTGGATAATATTTTTATCAGTGCATTCGTATGTGGAGCCTACATCGTGAACTTCGCAAGAAGAGAGTCAACAATCTGAGGAAGAAAACCGACGCGACGAGGAGATCGAAGAGAAAACTATTGATCTCAGGAAAGCTTCAGGTTATCAATGTCTGTTAAAAATAGTTATACCCTGCCGACCCTACAAATTGGTTGTATTTAGGTGTCAAGAGCTAAAAAGTAGTTATTTTCATTTTCTATGTGGAACTTTACTGATTTTCCTCAATTTTATTTTTTTTTTTTTACAAATATTTAGTTTCTGAATATAAATTTCAATATAATGAAATAGTTTGGATACACTTAAGAAAATATATGCAATGCCGGCAATTTTAAAACTTGTAACGAAAATTTTAAACTTTACGATTAGGGTAAGATAGTAGGATTACAAGGAGGCTAAATAATTACTTCAAATTCAATTGCCTTAAAGGCAGTTCCCACGAGCTGTTTTTCACCGACACTTTTTGTCAAAAAACTGTTGGTTTCGTGTGAACACACAAAACTTTAAAGCGTTGGTGAAATACCTACGCTCACCGATGGAAATAGAACACGTCCTATTAGATTGAGGCATTTTTGTATGAAACTTTTCAAAGTGTGACCAGGTTCTGTGAGAACATGAACCACTGGTATTTTTGTTTGACACGATGCGAATTGTGTAAGTGGCAAAATTCACCGACGGTGAAAAAGTGTCGGTGAAAAAATGCTCGTGGGAATTGCCTTTTAAAGTTTATAACAATCTCAAAATGTTCAAAAGAGTTTAAAGAGCAAATTTATTCATACATAGTTAGATCTTAAGTTGAAGTCGGGATCCTTTAGAAATCAAAAATTATTCAAGAGACGCGACAATGTTGGATATTGACCCTCCTCTGTAAATAAATACTTGTTTGAAAAGGATTTTTTTAAATTCACTTTGATCTTTTAAGAATTGTTTGGAAGTGTATTGTGGATTATTGAATTGATCCAGTATCTATCAATTAATATTGAGCTAAACTCAATCTCAATTGCAATGCTCAACCATTATCAACGTAATGCTAATGTTGTTGTTGCTGATGTTTTTGATGTTATGGTTGTTGTTGTTGTTGTTATTGTTATTGTTGTCGTCTTCTTTGTGACAATCGTACGCCCATTTTTGGTTAAAAACAATGGGTTCAAACGGCTGCGCTTCAGCGGAAAACAAAAAGCAGCCAACGAGCCCTAAATCAATCACAACCAGCGACATGTCAACAGCCCCAGTCTCAGTCCCAGTCCCAATGGCAGTCCCAGTCCCTGTCCCAGAGAGAGAGAGAGGGAGAGAAAGAGAGAAGCATCCGCTCACCCAGACACCCGCAATCGTCCAAGCGAAATGTCAACGTGATCATCGCAGCTTGAAAAGGGCCGCCGACTTGGCCAGCTCATATGTACATATATATTTGTATTGGCCATATGTATGTTTGAATTGAAATGGGCATGGGCATGGGATTGGACCTGGATCGGACCTGGCACTGGACTATGTATGTGGAACGTGGCGTGCCCATGCCTGGAAAGGGTCGAGCATTTGAACATCTCGGAGCTCTGTGTGCGCGTGATATCTGAACTACGAAATTGAGATCGATTTCAAGTACGTGTCTGAAATGAGAATTCGTCTCATATCACATGAAGAAAAGTGAGAGAGCGAGACAGATTCAGATAGTAAGAGCGAGAGAGAGGGCGCGATAGTGAGATAGTTGGCTGTAACGATAAATTATGATATTATTGAAAATTAACGTTAAGCAAAATGACAGGGGCCCTGGGTGCCATTGCCGGGTTCGAGCAATGCGTGATTAGCGTGCACTTGTCGTCCAGATTGTAAGTTAAGAGGGCGACAGGGCGACGGGGAGAATGGGGCAATGATATTGCCCTGAGTGACCATTTGGCTTATACACTCAGAAAAAAAAAATCAAACAAACGATTTTAAAATCAGACGTGGGTCGGAATTTCCAAAATAGAGAGTACAAATCTATTTTTTTTTAAATTTACTCATTTTTTTTCCTAATGCTAGTTATAGTTCAAAGGTTCACAATAGGAGCTTTTATAAAAATTAATAAGCTGATATTCATATTTACGGCATGAAGATTAAAATAATTATTAGTCTGACAACTTCGCTTTTTACAATACCGGAAATCTGAAAACAAGATTTTTCTATAACTTATGTAAGTCTGGAAAAAAAAGAATCCTACTGCTTTAAGTACACAACATCTGGAATTTATCCCAAAATGTACTCAATTTTAGCTTAAAATATTATCATATTTAAGTTCTAGATTAGGTACACATCAATTTTGAATTTCAAGAGGAGGTAAGTCAACCAAACGCTCAGATTATATATTTATGTTATAAATCATGATTATTTATGTTAAATAACTAACTATTATATCATTTAGCTGTCATAGGAACGGTAAGTCAGACTTTTAAAATTAATTAATAGTGCTCAGCAATCTTAAATTGTTTAGAACACAACCATATAAAGTCAAGTACGGACGTATTTATTTGTTGGATGTTGTATGTATTTTTCTAAGTGTACGCTGCACTCGTAATTAGTATTCCGAGCAGAGGATCGCGAAACACATGTACGCTACTAGGCAATGTCCAATGTTCCTCACTCAGTCGCAGTCGCAGTCTCAATCTCAGTCTGGGACTCGATATTGGACTCAGTTTTGGACTCGGTCTCAGTGCTACAAGCGCAACGCGTCGCATGCGTAATGAGATTGCAACGTAGACGGAGACAGAGCATAGAGAGCGAAAGAGAGAGGAGGACAGTCACAATCTGCGCCCAGACAAATTCATATCCACAAAAAAATAAAACAGATTGACCGCTTTTGGGGGCCATTCAGAATATGAGGATATGACTGTGGATGTGGATGAGGATGTGGATGTGAATGTGAATGTGGTTGGTGGTTGCTGGTTGCGGATGTGGCTGAGGATTCGTGTCGCTGATTTGTTCGCTGTCATAATTCAATAAAGTAGTCAAATGTCACCTGTACTTAAGCAAAAAGCGCAAGGCTTACCAATGTTATTGTTCCCATTGATGTCCACTGCATTTATGTGTGTCTGTATGGACGTCTGTTATGTATGTATGTATGTGTGTATGTGTGGAGTACGGTGCACCACCAACACCACCAAAAACCACCACATGGAACAGCTATAATAAACGGGTTTAATGGCTCTGCAAATCCGCTTAGCGGTTGCCTTTTTGCATTTATCTAACAGCAGTCGGGGCAAGAGAGAGAGAGAGAGAAAAATAGAGAGATAGACAATGACAGAGACAGAAAAAGAGTGGGGAAAGAGTAGGGGAAAGCTAAGAACTAGGCCTTTTCAATTCGAAGCATGTACTTGTATGGCAAGTGAATAAGTTAGATAAACATGTGATTGATATACGAATATACATAAATGACATATCAATTAACATTTCTAGTGCCACTGTTAATGTTAAGCTGCTAAGCACAGCAGTACACTGAAAAAAAAGACCATTTTCTAAAATCAAGAACTTTCATCTTAAATATTTTGTTCTTGAAATAAGAATATTTTAAGACCAAATTACTAAAACTAAGAATATAAATCTTGAAAAACGTATGTTCTAAATATAAGAATAAAATTCTTAAATTTAATTTTTTTGTTCTTAATATAAGACCATTTCAAGACCAAATTACTAAAACTAAGAATATTATTCTAAAAAAGCTTAAGTTCTTAATATAAGAATAAAAATCTTAGATCTTAGATATTTTTCTCTTAAAATAAGAACAAAAATCTTCACATTTTTTTACTTCTTGAGACCTATAATTCCCAACTTGTTCTGGCTTCTCAAAGTTGACATTAGGCTTGGATCGCTGGTCAAGTCAGCACAACGGTACTGATAATAGGGATGGGAATCTCTTGAAACAGCTGTATCTGCAAGTGTTTTGTGTATTGTTTTTGTTCTTTAGTGTCATATCGACATACTAGACCTCAAGTTAACTAAAACTTACTTCATTCTTCTTAAATTGTTAAGATATTTTGTCTTGAGAATTCAAAACTTTTTGGTCTTAAAATAAGAACACATAATCTTAAACAAATAATAAGTTTTATTCTTATAAATAGATTTGTGGTCTTGAAAATGTTCTTAGTTCTGAGACCAAAATCTTGATTTTAGATCCTTTTTTTATCAGTGTATGAAATTTAATTGACTGCACTAGACCATTTTAAAGTTTTATTATTTATTTAATGTTGTTTATAAAGTCATACGATTTTTCACAATCGCATTTTAATCCAAGATATTTTTTGAATAATTTGACAGAGCCTTAACATTTCAGCTAAATGTTAATAAAATAACAATAAAACCTTAAATGATATTTATATTGTCGTTGGATTGTTTTTATAAACTTAAGAGGGTTTAAAGTTTCGCAAATTGATATATGGAATTTTGAGAAGATAGTTATAGTATATAATATATGTATGTACATATGTTGAGATCGACACGAGTAATATGCTCATATGGAGATGGATGGATGCATGTGAAATTGTGTTATTGTTCTTTTCCATAGAAGCTTGGGCCAGTTGACCAGTTGAGAAGTTAAGAAGCAGCGGTTCTCAGACAAACTGGTCAGACAGACAGAGAGAGAGAGAGACAGACAGACAGACTGATATATCTGCAAGATAAACGACTGCGTTGATGGTCAATGGTCGACGGTCGCGGTGTCGGTGACGCTTTTTAACAAAAACAAAAACAAAAAACAAAAATAAAAACAATAACTACAACATCAACAACAATGAGAAGCACAAGCAAAGACAAAAGAGACGAAGGAGCAGAGCTGGCGGAGCAGCAAAAAGACAAACGTTGCGGCGACAACGCAGCAAGTGACAAACGTTTAGATGGATGGATCGTTCTTCATTTGGGACCGGACTCGGACTCGGACCCGGCCCCGAACCCGAACCGGTACAGGGATCTGACGGAGACGGAGACAGGGGCAGACGCAGTGACAGAGAGGACAGAGGGACACGTGGAGGAAGAAGGGGCGATGAGAAGGCCGACAACAAGCGAGCAAGCAAATAAACCAACCGAAAAACGCGACGATTGCACATAAATTATATTCAAATTTCTTCAAGATCTAAGAGATATATAAATACGGGAAAAACACACACACACATAAACACACCTATGCATATACAAATTTATAGTACATGCTTGTTTCCACTTTTTTTTTACCATTTGGTTCTCTTTGTGTCCGTCTGTCGCCCTTTGTTGAAAATTTATGCAGATATGTGTCTATCTAAAAAAACATCGCCCGCCTCTCCCGATATAAGTATATGTGAAAATCCCGCGCTAAAACTTAGTAAATGCCACTTTTCCACCTGGTCCCGACACTTTATAGATTCACTTGCCCAAGTTCAAGTCCATTGATACGATTAATCGGGATATTGAGTGATCTATTGATATTTTGCTGCCAACTCTGATAATATTGAATGATATGCAGGCATGTCCAACTTACAAATTGAGATCTGAGAGTCTTAAATATATGTATCTGTAAATCAAAAAGATTATACGAATACCACACATAATATTTTAATTATCACTGCATTCCCAAGAATTGTTTATTTAAATATGCTTCACTAAAGTTTCTACATGTCAACATTTTTCTCTTTGGAAACTCATATATCATCTAGTTATTTTGCCTTGTTTCAAGTTTCCATACCTATTAAAATATCACTTAACTAGTATGACCATAACTTTTGTGGAAAATGTGTATATTATTATATATCTCTGCACATTAATCTTTATATCTAACTGATCGTTCAACAACATTATCAATCAGATATCTAAAATAATTATAATAGCTAAATAGCTGTTGTATTGAAATAAGTTTTAAATCTCCTTTTCAGATATGAAAGCGATTAATTAAATATATACTTTGGTAGTTTAACAAATTTTAAAAATATCTATAATGTTCAATTTTATTTTCACGCAAGATCTTTAATTTTACAAATTATTTCAGATTTTCAGACTTATAATAACTGAATAAAAATATAATAGTAAATTAAAATATCTATTCCGAGTTTGATACATTAAATAAAAAAAATTAGTTGTATTTCTAATTTGGCAACATTTCGAAATAATATTATAATTAATATATTATATTATCGGTGCTCTATCTATCACTTTCAATTCGTTTCGTATCATTAGGATATCAAAAGGAAATATAAGTGGAAAAATATAAATAATATATGTACATTTAAACTAATCATTGTTAATAACAATTTTCATCTATTGTGTTTTTATTTTGTCATTTTTATCATCTGTTTTTTTTTTTTGTTGTTGTTTATTCATGTATTTGATGTTTTATGCGCTATTCGTCAGCTGTTTGTGTTTCCATCGTTTTGTATTAGTGTCATCTGTATAGGAATTTTGTCTAATTGAAAGATACAAAACAAATTTGACGACTGCTTTGATCTGAAAAAATGTCAGTTGTTGGGATGAAATGTGTGGAACACTTGTCCTTAATGTTGAGTCGATGATTTAAATATGAATAGTCTGCAGCCTTTTCCAGAGACACAAATGTGAAAAATTCCCAAAGATAATTAATTTATTAATTTGTTATTTTAGTTATTATGTCAATAAATAATTTACTTTTTGCCGATTTTAATAAATTAAATATAAATATTATATACAGAGGTATACTTGTATAATAATATTAATGCTTAGCTGGGAAGGAGTTGGTTCGCTATATATAGTGGCTATAAGGGTGTGGAGGGAGGGGAAGTTGGAGGGAGGTTTGCGGGTTGGGCAGACGGCGTTCGTTTGGTTGGAACAAGGCTGTCAAAAATTGCCAACTGGCACATTAATCCAGACGACATATTTATGAATGTATCTGTATCTTTGTAGTTGCTGTTGGTTGCATGTGCTGCGAGTATCTGTGAAATGTAAAACTTTTGTGTGTTCGTGTATCCGTGAGATATAAAGATATCGCCGTCGTTTGCGCTGTTGTTGCTGCAGTTGTTGTTGTTGTTGTCTCTTTGGACGAGGGTTACTCGTTGCTCGTTGCTAAATGAGTGCACATTTCAGATAAATTATTGCACACAATTCGTGTACGACGGCGTCTGGCACAAAATGTATTTAACAAATTAAATTTACACACACACACACTCCTCTCGCATTGCAGGCTTACAGCGCTAGTGCGAAAGGGAGAGAGAGAGAGAGAGAAAGAGAGAGGGAGAGACTTCAAAGAGCGCGCCGCGGCATGACAGCGACTGCCCAAAACCGACGGAGCGACAGGCCGACGGCTCTTTGCACAGTCCGCTCTCTATCTCTGTATGTATGTGTGTGTGTGTGTCTGTCGATTGGGCGGAGCTTGTGTGCACCGTTTCAGCCAATGCCATGGCTCGCTCACATAGATACTCACGCGCACACCACGCCAAAGATACATAGATACAGATACACACTTTCACATTGGCTGCAAACAGCGCCGCTTTGTTTGCTTTGAACTTACTCACTGCTTGTTGTTCTCATTTCATACGCAGACACACATACAGATACAGATGCATATAGATTTATTTTTTTTTATTATTGGTTTTTTTTTGCTGCGGCATGGCACGAGACTGAGCCAACAATGACACGGCCTCTGTCACGTGACACTTTGACAGTTGCATCTGTATCTGTATCTCTGTATCTGTTTCTGTTTCTCTGTATCTTTATCTGTATCTTTGTATCTGTATCTGTATCACTGCATCTGTATCTTTGTGTCTGTATCATTGTATCTGTATCTGTGTCTATGTAGCTGCGGTTGCAGCATTATCTGTGTCTGCATTTGCATCTGCGTCTGTATCGGAATCTGTATCTGCAGCAAATGCATTTGTGGGTGTAATCAAACTTCATTCATGAGATGGCGGATAAACTAACACACACACACAGACACACACGACAACGAGCTGCACTTTTTTGCCGAGGTAGCTAGTATTTGTGTGTGTGTGTGTGTTTGTGTGTTTGTGGCTTTGCCCGAACGTTTTATCTGCAAAAGCTGTAAATATCCGCGAGATTTACAACGCTGACGACGAAGACGACGGACGACAACAACAACATCAACAAGAACAACAACGACAGCGACGTCGACATCGCTGCGTATCTTTTCATATGAATCGGTATCGGCTGGTTTGAAATCGTTGCCAAGCATTCGACAGCACGACAAGAAGACAACACGACTCCAATTCGCAATAACGCATAACGCATCCGTAGAACGCGGCTAATCCGCCAGATTTTGGCAGTGGCAGATCTCCAGCTACAGATACAGATTCAGATTCAGATACAGATGTAGCTACAGATACAATATCTGTCAGATACGCGCCCGAGACTCCAATCCAACACAATTTAACACACCAAAAACACAAAAAAAAAGAAACAAACAAATAAAAAACTAAAACAAAAACAAAAGCGAAAAATTTGTGTTGTGCTCCAGTTGCAACCCATTGTTGCCACACGGCCTGTCAACGTAACTCACAATTGAATTGTTCCTTTGTCTTCGGGACTCCGAAACTCACTCCGACTTCGACTTCGATATCGATTCCGAATCCATTTCCATTTCCGATTTCGAGACTCAATCGCATCTTCAAAGTCGCATAATTGGCATTCGCCTTCGGGGTCACGGTCAGCGGTTGATTTGTTTGTAGTTTGCCGCCAGACCAGACCAGACCAGATCCGACCAGACCGAGAGTCGTCAGCCGAGGAGGCTTCTGATTCGAGAATCAAGTGCTCATCGATATTATCGTCAGCATGCTGGTGCCGCCGGACATGATGGCCGCCCAGACGCGAATCATTTACCAGATGAATCGCTTTTGCGCCGAACGCGTCCAGGCGCGCATCTTCAAAACTGCGACGGCCATTCGCGAGATCTGCAAAATCGTACAGGACATACTCAAGGAGGTGGAGCTACAGGAGCCGCGATTCATCTCCAGCCTGGTCGAGTGCAATGGCAGGTGAGTACGCCTTTAGAGAGTACTTCAGATACAAATCTAAACTACGTAAGTTCGAATTGAGATCGATATGAATAACTATGTTTGAATCTACTCTGAGAGAGTCTAACTCCCTGACAATCAAGACTTAAGAGATACATGTAGTTTCAATTGCATAATCAATATATATTTTGAAAATATTTAGTCACTATATTAATTAATATAGACACACAAGGAAGATTATTTTGAACCAATTTTAAAGCACAATGACGATGTATTCGATTTGAATAAATAAATAGAAAATTATATATTAAAAGCCTAAAAAAATAAAAGTAAATGTGGGTCTTACTTAAGCAAGTCCCTGTATTTATCTTAAAAAAAATCATAGCCATGTCTGTCTATGAATTAAGTTCTCTCAGAAATATTCTTGACTTAAAAGGCATAAGAGCCTGTGTCATGTATTTATAGTAGATATCAATTATATTTATTTTAAAGTTATATTTATGTGTTGTCAACTGAATTTCAATTGAATTTGTAATTTACGCTTTTTAGCTAAAGTGCATGGCCCTAAGATAATCATATATCTAATAAAGAATTGATTTCATACTTGGGGATTTTTCGCATTAAAATCCTGTATGTTGAGACTCCCTTAGCCCTTCAATATTTTTCAAGCTATAAAAGTAAAGTCCAATAAATCCTATTTAATATAGCCCTAAACTCTATTAAACTTTGATTTAATTAATTGTTGTAATTTTTTAAAAACCTTAATTTTTTAATTTTTATTACATGCTGCCTTGCTTTGTTTTTCTAATTTCTGTGTTCGATATTCTAAACATTAATGGTCCAAATTCTTGTGGGATATCACAAAACCGATGAGATTTCATGAATTTGAAACATAAATAGCGAAACCTGTCTGATTATTTCAATAATCGATAAGTGGATTATGGAAAAATAGAGGAATATTTCTAATCATTCGTTATTCCTTCCAAAGCCAATCAGAATTCAAAATATTTACTTACAACTCGTACTTGGGTGTGAGTTCAACTGTCATTGCCACTTGATGTTGCAATCAGTATCGAATGAGGCGATCTGGTGCGATCATGAGGAGCATGACTTGACAGCAATGACGTTGCATGTTGCATGTTCCGTGCGATGATGCGTTATCTGATGTTGTTATATCGATCTCTTGGCAGCTCGAGGGCCACACAGTGGGACGATGACAGCCGTCAGTCGACTGGATTACGCGTCTCCAATTGGCTCTAAGATCAATGGATTGTTTGACCCATCTGTAACTGTTTCTTCCAGATTTGAGGGCGTTGAAGTGATCTCGCCCAATGAGTTCGAGATTGTGCTCTATCTCAACCAAATGGGCGTGTTCAACTTTGTGGATGACGGCACTCTGCCCGGCTGTGCGGTGCTCAAGCTGAGCGATGGACGGAAGAGATCCATGTCCCTCTGGGTGGAGTTCATCACGGCATCGGGCTATCTGTCATCCCGCAAGATTCGGGCACGCTTCCAAACGCTGGTGGCACAGGCCTGCGACAAGAGCATCTATCGGGACATGGTCAAGATGATTGGAGATACCACTGAGGTGAAGCTGCGCATACGGGAACGCTTTGTGGTGCAAATAACGCCGGCATTTAAATGCTCCGGCATCTGGCCACGATCGGCGGCACATTGGCCCATGCCGCACATCCCCTGGCCGCATCCGAACATTGTCGCCGAGGTCAAAACCGAGGGCTTTGATCTGCTCTCCAAGGAGAGCATCATCATGCAGAACAAGAACAACAATGCGGCCAGCATGGAAGGCGATGCCTGGGTGCTCAGTTTCTTTGAGGCCGAGAATCGACTCTTGCAAGGTAGGTGACACCAAACGGGGGCGGGAGGGGGCAATGAGATTTCGTAAGACTCTGTGCGATATTGCAATTGCAATTTGAGAGAGAGAAATGAAAAGGTAACTGATGTACCGCACTCGTATCCTCGTATCTTCAAAGGTAGCTGCCGTCGTCGCTGCCTGAGCATATTGAAAACGCTGCGTGACCGTCACTTGGATCTGCCCGGGAATCCGATCAGTGCCTATCATCTGAAGAATCTGCTGCTCTACGAGTGTGAGAAGCATCCGCGCGACTTTGAGTGGGACGAGAGCTGCATTGCCGACCGACTGAATGGTATATTCCTGCAGCTAATCTCATGCCTCCAATACCGTCGCTGTCCCCACTACTTCCTGCCCAGCCTCGACATGTTCAAGGGCAAGTCCCCCAGCGCCCTCGAGCAGGCGGCTAAGCAAGTTTGGCGTTTGACTCGTGAGATGCTCACCAATGCCAATGCCTTTGAAAAATTGTAAGTTTGCACTCTCTCACCACAAACAGAGAGAGAGAGAGAGAGAGTAAGAGAGAGAGAGAGTAAGAGAGAGGTGTAAGTGTGTGTGTGATTGTATGATTCAAGGTGCTAAATTTTCATTGTCACAGCGCGACGATTGCGTTGATCTGATAAGCGACTGCCCTCAGTGGCTGCCATTTTGTGTGCCATGTGTGAGTGTGTCTGTGTCTGTGTGTGTGCATAGCAACAACAATAGCAAGCAGCGAAATCCGAAGTGTTAATGCAAAGATGCGAGATAAGCCGCACTTTTGCCCACTCCTCAAATCCGGCAAAAAATGAACAAAAAAATGTGAACATAAAACACAAAAAAAAGGAAAACAAAAGTCGACTCATTTTTTGCGACTGCCGCTTCTTCTTCCTCGTGCTCCTGCTCTTTTCAGTGTTGCCACCAATTTGACGGACAATATGGCTAATTTGATCAGACACAGGTAGCTAGAAATAGCTAAAATATTATTAAAAGTCCAAAAAAAAAAACGTTGATATATTTTAAAAGTTTTTTATAAAGCTTATGAAAGCTGATGAAACATTTATTTTCTTTATCATTTTTACCTGTCGAAGTTAAAAAAAAATTATTGACTGATATTTTTTTGTATCAAAATAAGTACTTAATTAAAGTCCATATAATTGGTAATATTCGTATAGTTCTGAAATAACATTAAGTACTTTTTTCCCCAATTTACAAAGCGAATGTCGTTTTAACATGTTAAAAGCTGCTCAATATTTCCTTTGTTCAAATTTTCGAATAACTCAATTATTTTTTTTAATTTTTGTTTTACAGCACATTGAAGTTATCTGCAAAATAAGTCTAAAAATTTTTTAAAGTAGCCAGAAACTTCTCTAGTTTTTGCAGTTACAAACTAGCTAAGCCTAGATACAAAAAATAGTTAAAACGGCAACACTGGCTCTCCCTTTGCATGCCTGGCTGCTTATCCAGGGAATATTGTTTTTAATAACTCTCCGCTTTCGACATGTTTCTCATGCTCCTCTGCCTGTGCCTTATGGCAAAACAATGGCAGCAACAACAACAGAACAAAGCAAAGCCAAAGGCAAAACGGAAAACAAAGCAAAACAAATACAGCGCAAAAAAAATGAACATTTGGCGGCTTCCTTTGCATGTCCGCTCAACTGTGAGACATGACTGAATGAGAGAGAGAGAGAGAGAATGAAAGAGAGTAAGAATTGGGCATCGGTTCGTAAATTGAGTACTTTACACAGTTAAGTATTCATTGTAAGTAATAAATGCCCATGCATAGGTAATTGTATACGATAGAACTAAATAAAAAACTTGTACATATGTACGTACACATCTGAATATTTTTGCTTAACTATGTATTTAGCCATGTGTATGTGCATATACTCATTTGTTTTTCCAAGTCTGACTTAGAGAAACAAAATACGTTTTAACAAGGCAATTACTAAAATATTTTATAAATAGTTTTTATCCCAATTATAAAATATGTATGTGTCTATCTTTTAATGTTCGAATATAAAATGTTCACATTTTGCTGTCTTCCTTATTTTTTTTTTTTTATAAAATTAAGATTGTATTTAGATTAAGACACAGTTGAATGCAATAAAATTTAAAATAGCCCAAGGCAATTTTTGACTTACATAAGCCTTTATCATTTACGAGTATATATATTAATTTTGCATGTACACACATAAATACGAGTATGTATAGTGCATATAAATTAAAAGCCTTCTCAGCCTTAAAGCTGCTCGAGGATGTCTTTTTAAGGTGAATATGAGCAAATTCAACTATAACTATCAGTACTTCAACATACCACAAAGGAAGTTTTTATAATCAATTGATCATATTCATCATCAATAAAGCTATTTGAAAGCTCATTTCTGAGCGCATATTCTTCCAATCTTACATAGATTTAAATATTACTGAGCCCAGACGATCCTGTATATTTTATAAAGATGGGATCATACATAAATGTATAGTATATATAGCTATATACTCTCGGATAAATGGCACGCAATGTACATTTTTACTTACAAATTGAAAGATAGATTGAATCTACAACTTTATTTCACTTTAGCTCAAAAAAAAGTAAACAACTTTAGCTACAACTAATAAATTCATAAATTTAAAGAAGATTTTTTAAAAAGGTATCAATGTTCTAGCACCAGTTCTTAAAATGGTAAGCAGGGTTCCGAACACACCATAATAACTAATCTGAAGACAAATAATGTCTTGATTATAAAGAAATTGGAGGTTTGTCCCTTTTAATTGGGAAAGTACTTAAGGAGAATGAATCTATTTCCCAACATAATCGAAAAATGCTCAGCTATCTCTATCAAAATTGTATCCTAGGGCCGATTTTTCAATATACATAAAAATATAAATTTAACATTTAGTTTCAAATTCGACATTACTTTATATTACTATACTTTATACGTCAAATTCTCTTTTTAATAGATATCAAACACCTTATTTAGACATTGAAAAAACTGACATTAGTGGATAGATCCGACTAACCCTATCAGACCCAACATATTTTGTTGAGAATTTGTCCCAGAGATATATTTATGCTCCCAAAATGGCATTAAGAGCATTTCAGCCAGGGGATCGATCCTTGGGATCGTGATCAAAATGAGGCTCATTAAAAGTTGCAGTGGTTCAGTGCGGACTGTGAGTTAATGTTATGAGTATTGGACATTGTCGGATCGCCAAAAAAGAATTTATTTGTAGCTCTTAGCCAGGACAATCAGGACAGGAGTCAGACAGAGAGAGAGATGGAGGGCAGGCAGGCAGGTTATGGGTATCAGCAGCTGCAGCGACAACTGAGCATCATTTTTATGACCCTTATTTATGGTTATGTTTTCGGGTCTCCAATGGGTCCAATGCATTCTCCAAGTTGTTTGCCAGCCTCAGTCTGTCGCGAAAGACAGACAAGAAGTTTCAGCGAATGTAATCGATATTTTCGCTTTGGCAACCGATTCTCGAGCTGACAAAAGATGTAATGAGATGGGAGGGGGAGAGAAAAATCCAATGAGTATGCGAGTACAGTACAGTATGTATTGTCTGAAAGCGACTGAGAGGGAGACCGAGGGGAAATGGGGCAGCATAATGCGATAGCCAAAATAACAAATTATGCTCAAGCACGCAGGATCATATTACCTTAACACATACACACACATATCTATCCCGTTCCATGCTATGCCATGCCATCCCATTATTCCATTAAAGCCGCCCTCCTCCTCTTCAATACAACGCCCATCTCATTCACAACTGCGCAGTGGAAGGGGGCGTGGCAGCAGCAGTAGCTCCTTTGGCATGGGAAAAGCAGCATCAGGTGACTGCGGTCGATGGCTGCTGCCGATGCCGCTGCTGCTGCTGCTGCTGGTGGCAAAGTGCGCAACGTGCAACCGGCCGTGGCACGTGTCCACATCCACAGCCACATCTACATCCACATCCATAGCCTCCATCCGACCGTGGACTGTTCTGTTTGTTGGCCATGTGGACCATGAGAATTACCGCAGGCTGCACGCCCCCGGCTGCTGATAAGGCACGTTTATGTTTCTGCTTTCTGATGCTTAATGCTACACAGAAAAAAAAATATATTCTCGATTCCGTTAAAAAAAATCCATCACAAGCGGCTAAAATTCGATATTCCCTTAATTTCTTTAATCTAGTTCAACACACTTGACTTTTTTGACAATTTTATTGCTGAGATTTTATTCACATATTGTCTTTATTTAACAATAATATCCTTAATACATATGTACTTCAAAAATACATGCTAGAATCAAGAAATTTAAACTTTAATTTTGGAACGATTTGTTGTTTTTTTCCTGTGTATAGAGCAGGAGCTGAGAAAGGACTAAGAAAGGAGGTGAGAGATAGAGAGATAGATAGAGAGAGAGAGAGTTCCAGGAAGCAGCTTGTGTTTTGACAAATTATATTTGAAATGCAATTAAAAAAGGCAGCTGAATCGAGTCACAGTCACAGTTCGCAGTCGCGTAAACCTTTTTCATCGTCCTTTTTGTCGAATCCTTTGACCTGTCACAACTTTTCCTAAAGCCAAACAAAAAATGTCCTCAGATTTGTTCGTTCTCGTTGTCTCAGCTAGCCGCGTTTTCTCTATTCTGTCTCTCTCACTTTGAACTTTGTCATGTGACATTTAAGCAAACCCTTCCTCCCCCATCCCTCCCCCGCACACCCCTCTGCCACCCAACAGCCCAATGTCGCAGCAGAAAGGGGGCGTGGCGCGCGTTGACAGGCGGCTTGCGATAATGCCGCATTGTTAACGAACGTTACGACGCGACGTCCTCGTCCTTTTGTTGTTGCTCTCCTTTGTTTTAATTGTTTACTAATGATATTTAAATTAGTCCTCTATATGACCGCGAGCGCTTTCTTTGTTTTAGTTACTCGCAAGTCCTTCACATATCATCCAGTTCATTTGGGCCCAGTTCCCTGTACTTGACATTCTCCACAGCCCTTTTATGTGTACACATATTGTAAAAATAAAAGGATTATGTGTATGCTTCAGAGGGGAGAAAAGGCCCTTAAAACAGAAGGCATTGTTTTAAATGTAGTTAAGTAAATATTTTCCTGGCAGGACAGATGTTAACGTATACATATCTGTGGTTAACATGCTATTAACAGCTAAACAGACTGCTGTTATGTGAGTAACTGCTCACAATACTAACAAGAAGAAG
>JBAMBJ010003488.1:0-64515 GCA_037043495.1 Drosophila recens
ACATATGTAATTGTACAAAAGCACGCTTATCAGCGTGAAGCAAGTGAAGATGTGAATAAGAATGTATGCTCATGAACATATTATGTATCAATGTATGTATGTAAAAGCTTTTACTCTGGCAGCTCCGTCTCTCCGCTCTCCACTTGGACCCCAACGACGAGCTCTCTGGTCATCTCACTTCTCAAATTTGACATTTGCTGTTGAACCGTTCATAAAATAGGCGCCAGACAGATTGGGTTTGGGATTGGAGGGAGACGCAATTGGGGTGGTCAGCACACACCAAAAGAGAGAGAGACACAAAGAGAAAAGTTGCTTCATTTGTTTTCTTGTTTTGATTTATTGAACATTAAATTTGCTTTAATGAATTAATTTGATTTGATTTCGTTACGGAAATATACTAACATACATACATAGATGCGTTGTGAGAGAATAGGCCTGTATGAGTGTGTGTGTGAGTGTGAATATGCCTCTCTTATTTTTCGTTCTTGTAAGCGCCACTTGAGAGGCGCCAAAGAGGCGCACCGCACACAACGCAATTGTCTGAGCGGGGAGCAAATAACAGCAATAACAACAAGTGCAGTAGCAAAAAAAAAACATTTACAATAATAATAATAATAGCAACTAAAAGGTACAACAAACAGAGCGTTGTATTAGCGGCAGCAACGAGAGACGCCGCAACGATCATAAAATAAAACGCAATACAATTTTACAAACGGCGGAAAAATACAAATACAGCAGCAGCAGCAGCAACAACAATAAAACAAAATAACAACAGCAACAACAACAACGACGTCGTCGCTGTGGCAAAGTTAAAATAGTTGTTAAGCTATTAAGTTCCGCTTAAATTGTTTTCACATTTGCCTTGTCCGCTCTAATGCTACACACATACACACACACACACTCACATCACAACACAACACAAATACGAATACACAAAGCCAGCGCCAGCGCCAGCAGCAGCAATAACAGCCGCAAAAACAACAACAACAAAGTAAAGTGCGAGGCACAAAAGAACCTAATCAAGAGCCAAAACGCCGCAAATAAAGCAATAAACAAGACACAATATTGTTGTTTTTTTTTTCCTACCCAAGACAAAAGGAAATAAGAGCAGCAAAAGCTGCTCTGTTCACAGTCTCTTCTCTCTCTCTCCCGATTCTAGACTTACACACACACACACACACACACACATGCATTGAGAATAACAAAACAAAATACAAAAAATAAACGGGGCAGACAGACAGACGCAAGTTGAATGAACAACAGCAACAACAACACATTTGGAGCCACAGCCGCCGCACTCAAAAAGGTGCGCCCTCGTCCTAGAGAGAGAGCAGAAAAAGAGAACTGAGAGCGCGAGAAGAAGGTGCAAAAAAGTAAGTTTAATGCTCAACATTTTAAATTAACAAATAATTAAAATGAATTGAGCAACTATTAAAACTGAACTTATGCTTTTCAGTTTTCCATGTTGCATACAAAGCGTTAAATTATTGTGATTTTTCTTAGTCTGCCCGCAATTGTCGATCTTAAATAAAACTTTAGATACACACAGAGAGGCAAAGGAACGCCAATATGAAAGAGTCACAGAGCTGAAGAATGCTCGAGATGTGTGAGCGAGATGAATTACAAACTGAGTAGAGTAGCGCACGAGTAGATAAGTGCTGCGTGTGTGTGTGTGTGCCTGCGGAGTTACCACTGTGAGATGGGCTTTTGTTACTCTCTCCAGCCGCTCAGCAATGTGAGCGCGGCTTTTACTCAATTGTGGATTTTGTTGTTGTGCTTGATTACTTTGCGCGATACTCCCGTCGCCTCTCACACATACATACAAGCATGCATATATGTACAAAGAGATATTTGATGCTCTGCTCTTTATTGTGCGCTGCTCTTGTGTTACAAAAATATTTGTATTACAATTAATGCATTACAATTACAAAATGACATTTATGGTAATTTGTTTTTCAATCTGCCAACACGCTGAGACGTAGAAATAGAAATAAATTAGACAACAAAACGGGTGACTGAGAAAAGCAACAACAATAAGATGGCGTTTATTTTTACAATACGTAATAGTCGTTACAGCAACAACAATATATGTATATACAAATACATACATACATACAGTATAGCAGGCCAACAGCAATAAAAATAGAAACAAAACGAGAACGAGCAATAACAACGACGACATCAAATGGCAAAGAAGAAGGCAGAAATTGTGAGATTGAATAGAGCAGAAAATCAAGTCGAATGTGTACACACTATAATCGGGAGGGAAAACACTGTGTGTGTCTATCGACCTATCGATAACAATTTAAAGCTGCAAGCCGTATGATGCGGCACGCACTACAATAACAATAACAATAACAACAATAATAAAGACAATGACAATGATAATCAACCACTGCAACAAACTTAAGCCTCGACTCGAGCGCGTGTCCAAGTCCCGGATTTACAGTTGTTGCCACAAATCAGCTTACAGCGCGTGCATACAAGAGATGATGACGCCCCAGTCCATTTGCACCACCCTCCCTCTCCCTCCTCTCACGCTCCCCTATTCACCGCATGCACGACGAACGTGGTATAAAAATAAAACAAGAAGATCAGCAGACATTGTTAGACGTCGACGTCGACGCTGCTGCTGGCGACAGCTGAGGCGCAAGATTTACATCGATCACACATTTTATGTCACATGAAGATCCGCAACAACAACAACACCGTTTGGCGAGACAGTTGGGTGACACAGACAGCAATAACAACAACAACAGCAATAACAACAACAGCAACAACAGACGAGGCCATTAGATGATCGCCGTCTAAATTTAAATGTCTGTGCGTTTAAGTTGCAAGGCAAAAATAAATCTACATAAGTAAAACGTAAACGTAAACAACACAGCAAAAATACAAAATACAAAGAATAACACAGAAACAAAATACAAAAAGAATATACATATAAAGAACCGTTTCCTTTGTAATGCCAGATCACAAGATCGTCAAGATCGTCTTCTTCTTCTTCTTGATCACCACTGATGTTCTTGTTGTTGTTGTCGTCTAGTTTGAGTTATTTTTCAAGGGGGTTGTGCCAGCGGCAAAGGGTTGCACCACAACTATCACACAACTACAACTTATCAACTACTAAGCGGGTTTCTCACAGTATGTAAAACAGTGTTCCACAACAACAACAACAACGACAACATAAACACACTCATGTACGCCATTTTGAATAGATATGTTGTATGTAAATATTGTAGAGCGACCCTCTAGGAGCACACACATTGCCTTAAGGGTCTGTCAATCAATAGAAAGTTTTTGTTTTTAATTGGCAGCAACCAAAAAAAAAATAGAAAAAACTGTTTATTTAATTATCAAATGATTATGATGATTTAAGAATTGTCACCAGATACAAAAGAGCTATAATCGAATTTAATATAGGGGTATAATAATCTCTAATAACAATCTCTAACCAAAATCTACAGTACTTAAATAATTAACAAGTTCAGTAAATTTCGATAAATATTGAGTTTCTTTTAAATTAAATTCATATAAATCTCTAATTTTTCAAATTTGTTTATGAAAATTTTTGAAATTTTGATAAATATTGTGTTTTTTTTTAAATTGAATTCAAATAAACTGCTACATTACAATTTTTGTAATTATTTTAGGAAAATTGTTGAAAGATTATCATTTTAAAACTATAATAAACACCAACAAAAGTAATAGAATTTAATTAATTTTTGAATATTTTTTTGCTCTGATTCTTTAAGATAAAATATAAATATATATTCTCTAATATCTGAATTTGAATTTGAGTACATCAAGTTTCTAGAATAATATCTTATGGTTCTTCAAACGGTAAATGAACTCTCATGGCCCCGTTATGTGTATGTGTCTCTCTCTATAGCCAAGCAACCCCCATGATCCGTCCGTACCTCCCTCCCTCACTCCCCTTCCTTCCTTCGCCATCAGTAGACAAAATGTAACGCACCCCTGCCTCGCATCACCTGGCAGCTAAATTAAATTTCCACTTTTAACTTATTTATAAAATGCATTCTTTGGGCGTTGCATTAAAAATAGCAACGCAGCAATTCTATTATACACATATATATATAGTATATATCTGTACATATATATTTTGTTCATAAAATAAATAACACGAGATACAACACGACAACCCCCACAGATGCCCCCTTAAGGATAGGGGAACCATTTTTCGATGGAGCCGACTTTCCTGCCTGTTTCCCTGCCAGAGTTTTCTTAATTTGATTTTCGTGTTGCATCTCACGATCAATTTCATTCCAATGATTGTAATTAAAAACATTTTTCTAGCTGCATTCTCTTGGCCACAGCAACAGCATGCAAAAGAGAGATGGTGAGGGGAGGGGAGGGTAGCTGACGCCTCTGTTGGGGCAGAGAACGGCCCCAGCCAGAACCGCCCACTCACGCGTCGGCTAAAAGCAACCAAATTTTGCGCTCGGTTGCATACAAAACCAATAAAAATAAACGAAAAGTCTTCGTCGAATAGGAAATACCCTGTAGGAAAAAAAAAAGTTTAGTTCACGAGCTACAAATAAAAACAACAAATTCTTTTTCAGGGAGTATAATATTTGTTTTTACCTAAACTTAATAAATAACCTTTAGATAGTTTTTTTTAGCCAGGATTTATAAAAATACACGACAGTTTGACACCATTAATAAATTTAATTCGCATTAATAATGTGTTAGTAACAAAAGAAGTACATAAAGTATTTAATAAAGACATACTTCTTTAAATTTAGAAACAAAAAACAACTCTATATCATATCGGCGGCAAAAAGCACATTTTACACGAGACGGTTTTTTATTATTATTTCATTGGGTAGAAAAAAAGTTCCCAAAATTGAATGGGATGAAGGTTGTATTCTTTTATTATATTTTTAAATATTACGCACATTGACTTATTTTTCTGAGATATAACTGTTTATTATTCTAAATCAGCGGTGGGCACGCAGTGGCTCCGGGAGCAGCGACTGCCTATTTGCCTATTCGGCGCTGTAAAGTCGCACAAAAGACTCGCTGTTGATGTTGTTGTTGTGCTCCCGAATTCAGATTTCGTACCCACCAAATTATTAGTTTGTAATTAAAAAAATACAACATTCATTGTATGCCATATTCTTTTGCCTTTCAAGTTGATTATACCCGTATATTAAAGCCATAACTAAGGCGAGGGTATTCAAAACAACAAAGACGTAAACGTCGACAAAGGCTGCCAGACAGACAGTCGACCGGGTGATACGATGATGGGAGAGGGAGGGAGAATGAACGCTAGCGCAACACCTCTGGTAGTCATCAAAAGCACATGAGTGTGTCGTCGCCTGCCTCACCCCTTTCTCTCCTCGTCCTCCACCCCCTTAGTGCATACCCTACCAAAAATTGTTGGTTACAAGTCCCGAAAAACGACGTCGGATCATCTGTTGAGTGGTTGGGGAAATTAGGGGACTGCAGTTTGTCTACGTCGTCATCATCGTCGTCATCGTCATCATCGTCATCTGTTGTGCATTTCAATTTGTAATTGTATTTGTGTTTGTTTTTCTTTCGGTTATGGCCCGTATTGGTTGGATGATTAGACCATGTTGATGATTAAACAGATGCCCAGGTCCGAAATAGACTGGAGTCTTAAGGATAAGAGAGTATACAATTTCGATACGGTTCTGTTGTTATCTTAAACGATCTAGAGCATTTAGAATATCAAAGGAACCAAATTTGTTATAAAAGACAAGAAAATAATATTACTTTGACTTTGTGTTGAATTAAAATTCAAATTTAATTTAAAATTTGGCTACAAATCTCGCTGCTTTAAGAGCTTTTAGGCTTTAGTTTAACTTTGCTAAATCTGGAACTAAACAATTAGGAATTTTGTTTAAAGAAAATCATAAAAATTATTTATGAAAACTAGTTCAGTAAAAATCTTGTTTTCTTAACGCTTTTATGCTATTAGAAGCTAACTTAGTTCAATGCAATTTATAGACCAAAATCCAGGCCGTTAATCGTGCTGTTATAATGACGCATGCCACTTGACTTAATCATCAAATCATCATCGTTATCATCGTCATTTCTATCGGCATCCCGCCCGGATGCACATGATGCAAAAATTGCAATATCAAATCCAAAAATGGGCACAATGACTCAAAAGCTGGCGCAGATTGAGTGTGGGGGCTATAAAAAAAACAACAACAACAACAATAACAACCAACAGTCAACTAACTTTCCAAATGCCAAGACGATAGACAAACTCACACACACTACACTATCATAGAAATAGAGACTCGTACAATCATTATGCATAGTTTTTTTTTTTCAATGGGTGACGACGACGTCATAGCGACATTTAACCGAGAAATGCAATAAACAACATTCCAATCTAACTCTTATGCACACTCCCATCCGCACTAGAGGGGGTAGACATTGAAAACAACAACACACAAAAAAAATAAACTACAACAACAGTGCCTGGCATTATGCACATTATCATATAATCATACAGAGATCTCAACTATAGTCATTAGGTCAGTGTTGTTGAGCCGCCGCACAAAACGCCTAGATTGTTCAGTCAACGAGCAAACTAACAACGAGTCCGAATGTCCAGCAACGAGTAACGATTGATAACGCGCATGAAATAATAGTAATCGTAAGGAATAGTAAGGAATGATTCATAAAATATTTTAACTAAAGTTCTGTCTTGGCTTGGTTAATAAACGGCTGCTGAAAAGGGGTTTCAAACAAATTTGTATCTAAATTTATACATTTACATACATTGTTATTAAAATAGTTAGGGAGATATAATATCTATTGTAGATATTTAAAAAAATATGTTCAGAAGTATGTTGTTAAAGAAACACAGGAAAATAAATCTTCTGCAAGTATTTCTTTACTTTATTTCAATTATCCTATAGAGCAGCGGTGGGCACGCAGTGGCTCCGGGAGCAGCGACTCAGATTTCGTGCCCACCGCTGCTATAGAGCTATCTAATATGTCAATTCAATCAACGAGCAAGCCAACAACGAGTCGACAAAAAGCGACGAGTAACGATTGATAACGAGCATGGAATATTAGTAATCGCATAGTGGCCGAAATTCGATTCCCCATCACTAATTGATAAGGAATGATTCAGCAAATTGTTAACCAAAGTTCTGTCTAGGCTTGGATGATTAACGGCTGTTATAAAGGGGTTTCCAAACATCTTGTAACGAAGTTTATACATAGATTAATAGGAAAAAAATAAAAATAAAAAGGGAGATATTATAACTACAATATTTATTTATTTATTTCAGCTATTCTATATAGCTAGCTAATTTATCAGTACTTCAATTGAGATCACCTGAATCTCAAGCATTCACAATTGTCGCACTGAAAACTAGTTTCTGTTATTTCACTTATTTTTTTCCGATTCTTTGTTATCTGAAAACAGCCGAAGAAGAGAAACAGAAACAGATAAACCGATATGTATGTATGTTTATAATTCAGACATTGCAAGAGACTCGACTGGGGCGACATTGTCAATGTCAATACCAAGATCGGTCAATTGCTTGCTCCATTATTGGGATTTCTCAATATATCCGTCTCGCTTGCACTTGCATAGTTGATGTCGAGGGTTTATCGTGATTTAACAGTGAATATGCGCATATCTTAAGTCACCGTTTGCTCTTGTTGCATATGCTTAACGGTTTATTTGATGTGGCGTTTTTAGCATCTCGGAGTCACTCCAAAGTGATTAATGAGCGAGTGAGGCCGCCAGAGTCAGACATTCGACATCGACATCGACATTCGACACTGCCATCTATGGCTCTGGGGGTTTTGTGGAAGCTATGTGGACTTTTATGAGCAATTAAAAAACTATTATAGCCCCAACCAACAACAACAACAACAACAACAACAACAGATGCTGCAATGGCAGCTGCATTGTCGTCGCCTGCGCTTAACGTGGCAAGAACTATGACGTTTTAATGGGCGCCACGAGTGTGTATCTGTGTGTGTGTCTGTGTGTGTGGGTTGAGATTCTAAGCCCCACTCTCTCTCTCTGTCTCTCTCTGCTGAGGCTGCGCTTGCGCCTCGTTTGGAATGCGGAAATACTACTTGAACGAGTACAAGTATCGAGCATCGAGTATCGAGTACCGAATAACAAGTCCGAGTGAGGTCAGCATATGGTGTGGTATGTATTTATGTTGTGAAAAATTAATAAAGAAATAAATATATATGTTTTTACAACATAGCCAAAAAAAATTACATATTTTGCCAGTTTTAATTTATTTTTATTTTTAACTATTTTTAAGTAATCATAAAAAACCATTATGAGAATTTTTCAATTTGTCAAAACAATTACTGGACTAACTGTATGCAGCAGCAGCTGACTGCAAATGGCCATGAAATCTAAATTATGACTAGACGAAAAGTCAACGCCTAATGCGTTTTGGGTGTTTGGTAATAAACAAAAAAATATTATATGTATATTCAAAAACAACTACAAATTGTGACATCATTTAATGCGTAAAGTTTTAAAAACTTCCTGAATTGCTGTTAGCCTTTTAAACTTTCCTTTTGTGCAGTGAAATGCAGTTAAAAATCTTTTTAAACGACAATTCTTGCATATATACTCTTTATCTTTCTCTCTCTCTCCCCCACGGGTCGCCCACTCACTTGCCCAAAAGGTATTGAAAGCTTTTTTTATGATTTGCACAGCAATTCATGGCATGTCATATGCAGCCGCATTACAACAACAGCAACATTGCCAACATAACTCTCACTGTTTGATCTCTCTCTCTCTCTCGTCCGCTCTTTATCTCTCCCTAGCCCGCTCTCTTCTTTGTCAGCCCCAAGTCAAACAAGTCTGGCTTGACTCTCTGACACGCTCTCCCTCTCGCCTCGCTCTTCTTGTCCAACAACAACAACAAGACTCGACTACGACTCATTCACACGCCGTTCACATAACTTAAAACGTGCTTTTCACATTACACAGCAGACAGCATCCAAAGCCAGAAGAGCAGACAGAGGAGAGAGCAAGGGACGGCAAGCGAGACTGCAGACTGTGCTGCTTAATCTTTGCATTCTTGACTGCTGAGACAGCACCAACAAAGGCAACGACAACGACAACAACAGCAACAGCAGCAACAACTACAACGACAACAACCACTGTAGTTAACGAAGGTCTGTGCCCGTTGTGCCACTCTTCTCTTCTTCTTCTCTTCTCTATGTTGTTGTTGTTGTTCATGGTTGCACGGACAGCCGTCACACACCAAAAGAGTGAGAGCTGAAAAATTTTACGGCATGTTAACTGTCTACGGTATTGAGCTTGAGAGCTCATAAAGCAAGCAAATGCAAGAGAGGGCGACATAACTAAAAGGGAGTTGCGTATAAATGTAAGTGAGTATGTATGTGTGTGTGTGTGTGCATGTATGCATGTATGTACTAATAGTTGTATGCGTACAAAGCCGTAATTAATCATTCGTGGCGGTTCGAGGTCCCTTTTCCCCATTTTCTAACTTTTCCCTGCAGCAAACCAAACCAATCAAGCAGACCCGCAGTTTGGTTTTCATTTTATTATTATGAATTGTGTTAATCGTTACATTATTTCGTTTTCGTTTGTTACATCATTGCTTTACAAGCATAAAAAGCGACATTAATAGCCGACGTAACGACAACAACGACAACAACGTCGCTGTCGCAGTCGCACTCAACGGCAACAGCGGCAGCGACTGCAACTGAGACAGCAGTCAGCCATCAATCACACGCACAAAACGGAAATAAATATAGGAAACATGCGCACATTTGGAGAGGCAGCAGCAGCAACGGCAGCAACAGCGCAGCGGCAGCGGCAGCAGCGTCAACAAAATGTTATGGAATGGGAGAAAGAAAGAAAAATGAAATTTAAGGGGGAATGTGAATGTGTCGGGAGGTGGGAGGTCGCTTATAGCGGCAGCACTGTCTCTATGCAACGGAAGTGCGTCTAATTGAGCAACTGACAGAATGCGCGCGTCTGCGGCATGTGCTAACAACAACAACAACAACAACACTAACTACAACTACAATGCAAGGCGTCTCAAGAAGCGCGCATTCATTGAGTGAGACGAGAGGAGAGGAGAGGAGACAGAGACAGCGACAGAGACAGTTCGACGCGACTCGTCGTTCGCCTGCCTCCATCTCTCAATCAAAATGGCAACCTCTCTGACTGACTGACAGAATGACTGACAACACGTGCTGCAACTTACAAGTCTACTAGCTGAAAATGTTGTGAAAACAATTTACTACACTGGGTTTCACGATATAATTAAGCTAAAGCTTAGATAAATAACTGTCAGCTATTAATAGAAAACATAAACTAAACTGAATAATATGTGAAATGGAAACGTGTCGAACATCTAATGAATCCGGAGATTATTCTTAGAGCAAGCATAAGCTATAAACATATATAACAAAAAGATATCATATTTATATACATTTATATTTATCTTTCAGTTAAAAGTTGATTCTATTGTTAAATGATATTAGAAAAATATAGAAAATCTTTTGTTCCTACAAAATCTATGTGGAATAATCTCCTAGAGAGTTATAGATACTATATCTGTGTGTGCATAAGTTATTATTCTTTAGCTTGAAACAAATCATTAGGAATATTAAGTTAGGTAAAAGATCTAGGATAAGAAAGAATCTATATCTATTAACTCTATTATTAATGATGCAGAAATATTAGCAAATATTCCGTTTCATTTTTAAACTATGCCTTAAGTTAACAATTGATTTTTCAACATACCTATGCAGTATTGTAAATAATAAAATGAAATTGATATAATATACTTGGATTTTTATAGCATACTTTTGGCAGCACATTTTCCCAGACGAAATATAATCTGGATAGGTCTGATTTCCAATTTAATTGTTGACAATAGTTAAAAAATCAGTCAAATTTCGCTGACTGATTTTAATCCAATACTTTTCAGAGAAAGTTTTAACTTGTCTGTTTACATGCATTTTTCACAATGGGCCTAACTTGGCCTAAGTGTGTCATAATGACACCCGCCTAAACCTAACCTACATGCATTTTATGGAATCGAACTAAATTAGAATTTCCTTCCATTATCGTAACATGTTGTTTTTGGTGTGGAATGTGGATAAACAGGTGCACCATATGGAACTGTTTTAGAGTGCATTTTGAGCTAATGCTGAAGTAATCGAGACACACTACTGAATAGATCTAAGCAATTTTAGTTGCATTAGCTGGCATTTCCGGGCAATAATGGCAACTCTGGCCTCAAGAGAGAGGAAGACGGGGTGTGGGAGGGGAGGGGGGGTGGGGGCAACAACAGTGTTGGCAACGTACAATATCTAAATGTGCAATGGCAGTGCCACAAATCGCATGGCATGCCACATGCCACAAGCCACATGCCAACAGACGTCTCAAGTGTGTGCCTCCATCCACAACCAACACACACACACACACACACACAGACACCAAGAAAAAATACCCAGACGGTGAGTATGCAATTGAGTGACTGACGCGTTCACTCCCCCTCCCCCCCCACCCTTCTCCATCAACTAACAATCTGTCCCCGCACGTCAGTCTTCTGAAGTATGCTGGGTAGGGGACAGAATGAGAAGGAGAAAGGCAGGAGGAGTAGGAGGTAACAGGGTGGGGTAATACTCTAGAAAGTTGCGCTGCTGGAGAGAGAGGCGAAGGAGGAGAAGCAGGAGAAGCAGGAGGAGAAGGAGAACAGTCGTCGCTGCTGCCAAGTTATTATTATTGCAGTTGCAGTTGCCGTTCGTTGTTGTTGTTGTTGTTGTTATTGTTGCGACAGACGCGCCATTTGTTACACATTATTTACCCTGGGCGCTTTTCCCATTTTCCGGAATTTCCTCAATATTTATTATAGCGTGGAGTGCTTGAGAAACTGGGCCATGCGGAAATACCACTACTCCAACAAGAAGAAAGAAACTGTAAAATATTGAGAAAACAAACGGAAACACATATTCTTCCACTCCCCCAACCCCCAACCCCCATCCGCCATCTATTTCCATTTCCATCTCCTCCAACGCCAACGCCATTTAAACTTCCATGTTCACACGCCTCACATTGTCAATATGCAGAAATTCCATACGACTGTCGCCTCATTTGTATCAATACTGAAGCGACTTCAGCTATGAAAATATCTATTCATTAAATGTTTTCAAGTTTTTTCCATGTATATATAGAATTTATCTTAGGTATTGTAGTTTCGGAAATATAACAACATATAGAAATATACAATTTACGTGAAAATATCTTTCTATAATTATCAAACATCTCTTTTAAACATTGAACAAAACGAGACTAAGATATAAATCGATTTTCACTATGATATCATTTTCTGAGACAATTTTACATATAAAGCAGCGGTGGGCACGTATGGGCTCTGGGAGCTAGCGGCTGCTCCCAACTATATTTCTGCCTATTCGGCGATTCCTAGATCATTACAGAATTTAAACCCTATTATATAATATGTATATAATTTTCTGGGGCAATTCTATACAATCACCTAAATATAGTGAAGTAAATCTGAACAGTAAATCGAGCTGCTAGCTCTCTAAAACTTTAACAAAGCTGTTCCGATTTCATTAATTTAAATAGTTAGTTAATTTTGTTCAAATTATATTGTGCCACAAGATTTTGACCTTTAAGCAAAGAAGAATCCTTAACTTTTCCAAACATTTAAAATTTAAAATCAAAATATTATTTTCACTTAGATTTCTAAGTAGACATTTTTACTTAGGCAGCATTCTTTGTACAAGTACCCCGTGTACAGGGTATACAGGGGAAAAAAAAAACTATAAAATAAGATTGGAATGTCACACAAATTTGGAGCACGCAAGAAGTAAGAGAGAGACGCACTACGACTAGAAGAGAGTGTGGAATGTGGTATGCAAGCAACTTACCTATGAGTCGTTGTTGTTGTTATTGTTGTCTTCGATGATGATGATGATGATGATTATGTTGAGTTGTTGTTGTTGTTTTTGTTGTTGTAGGCGAATGAGCGGGAACAGACGAAAGAGCGGCAGCTCAGCAATTTATCTTATTTATTGTTACAAAATTAAAACACGTTTCGATATATATATTTATTTTTTGGCTGTTGCACTTTCTTTTGCTTTCTCTCTCTCTCTCTCTTTCTTTGTGTGCAACTCGCGGATCTTCTGGCGAAAGCGTAGATAACAACAAAGTGTCAATTGTAAAAATCAGTTAAACGCTTAAAATGTAGGGAAGAGAAAGAGTTGCTCAAAGGGCAAAAACAACAACAAGTGATAAAGAGAGAAAGGCTTTTATTTTTCTTCTTAGGAACTCAGAAAATGCACTCGTCGCGACGACGACCCGTTTGCCGATTCGTCTCGTCTTCGTCTCGTTTCTTTTCGTTTCGATCCGATCTCCGATTCGATTCGCCGTAATTCGTCTCTCGTTTCTCCAAACTATTTGACTAGTAATTTTATTTATTTAGGTTATCATTTTTTTCTTATTGTGTTTACTGTTGCTCTCTTCCTCTCTCTCTGGGCGCTTTTTAATGTTGCATTCGCTTAGTTCTTCTCTTGGTTGTCAGTTAGTTTTTAAAATTATGTTGTTCCTTTCACATTTTACACTTTTTGGGATATTTTTCAAATGATGCACTTTAGGAATCTGAAAAGAAATGTATTGAATTAATTAATAAAAGTCAATGAAATATTAAATTAACAACAAGTTTTGAATTAATTTGTATTTTCTTTACAAAACACTCAATTATTTGGTTGTTAATATGTTAAAAATAAATGTCGAAATTCGTGCTAAAAGATTTCACATTCAATCCATTCAAAATGATTATTTAATAATCAGTCGTTCAGTTGAAATGAACCCAGATGATCCCGCCAAATGATATTGCTTAATCGATGATATTGTCTTAATTGATAAAAATCGACAGTTGATAAGATCGATTTTTATTAAACATAAAAGCAAATACAGTCGAACTTTCCTAACTCGAATCACCATTATCCAATAAAAAAGTTCGAGTTAGGGAGACTTCGAGCTAGGGAATTTTTTTTTTTTTTTTTAAAAAGCAACTATAAATGCATTCAATCATAAATACATTTCAAATTGCAAATTTTTTTGCTATTTTCAACCAAAAAGGATTTCAGTTTGTTCAAGGCCTGTTATTATTCTCAAAAATTGGTTTCTTCGTTCTTTTGCCTTATCCAGAAGAAGTTCCCGATTCAAATGTCATCATAATTAATACTTCATTTTTTAATATAATGCAAAATGTTTTTGCTGAGATACTACATTATTACATCAATATTACATATGGGCATTTCTCCAGAAATGTCAACCGAGCCTAAAAACGAAAAATTGCTCAAAAACTTACATCTTAGGAAATTATGTTCCAAAAATGAATTCAAGTTATTTATTTAAGCAATATACGCTAGAAGAAATTCAATAGGATGAACATATAGATTCTACATTGGAATAAAATCACTTTTTCCATATTTATGTCAATTTTCTAAAAAAATGGTTTCCAAAATGGACCGTTTGTATTCTATCGATTACACTAAGTAATATAGTAAGATTGTAACATAAACCATTTTAATTCAAAGAAATATATTGAAAGTTTAATTTAAATAAGTTTTTCGGGCTGATTTCGATATATAATATAAAAAAAGAGAGATAGAAACAACAGAAATACTTTGTGGAAAAAAATGTCACGTGCGACATGTCGCGTGCGACAGTGACTCAAATTACATTTAAAAAAAAACTACTTGATATTTTAAAACCAAACAAAAAGCCTTTTTTAGATAAATGAATACATTACATTACAAAATAAATGGCATCAAAATATTCGTTCACGCTTTGCCGAAATCAGTGCTAGAACTGGTCGCCGAAAAAACGACTTCTATCTGAGTCGCGTGCGAATGCATTGGTTTTTTTAAATTATCTTGAAAACGAACAATTTCCTAAAATCCACTTTAGCACCAATTATAGCGCTAATCAATACCTATAAGTTTCTCCTTTTGTCACAACAAAATAATGTTTTGGCATATGTTTTATTTCACTTTGAATGCGTACGAATGTCGCATTCGACATGGGAGAATTACCCATATCCAAAGGAACAGGTAATAAAAGCATATAATAGAAACGAAAAAAAAAATGTAACTTTATTGGAGATTTTCCCGAAAAATTCGACTTACAGAAGCACATGCCAATATTTTTGTTCGAGTTACGGAGAAATTCGACTTATGGAAGTTCGAGTTAGGGAAGCAGATTTGTATGAAATTTGCTCAGTAAACGCTATTGCCACTCGATTTTGTTCGAGTTAGAGAAAATTCGAGTTAGGGAAGTTCGAGTTAGGGAAGTTCGACTGTATATTTGGTTAAAACCATTAGCTGTCTAACTGAAACCGTACTTTAAAGCTTGCATGGATTCAAAAGAATCTTTACTGAAAAAAATCTAAAAAAATCTGGCAAAATGTATCAAAAGAAACTAATAAAAGTTAAGTAAAAACACAAACGACGGTGGCAATAACTTATTACAACACAAGAAAAGGCCACACGTTTCTTACGGTTTTTTTTTCTGTCATTTTATTAACGTTTAAAAAACAAAAACCCAAAGAATAAAATGTTGTTTTGGCACTTAAAAGCCACGCCTTTAGTGCAGAATTTACAAAAAAAAGTGCAAAAGAAAATGTGAAAAAAAATTGGAGTAGCACTGTTGCTATTGCTGCTGCCACGCCCCCGCCAACACCCCAAAAACACAGTCATAAACCAGACCAGACACAACAACGCCTCAGACAAAGAGATAGAAGTAGAAGGGGAGGGGGAAGGGGAAGAGATAGAGATAGAGGAAGAAAACCTTTATGCAAAAGTCACGTGGGGTATTGTGTGCGGCGTGTGGCACGCGAAGCGCAGTCAAATAAAAAAAACACTATAAAAATGGCAAGGGGATGGGGGATATTACAAAAAGAACAAAAACAACAGATGAAGGAAACTGCTGAAGTATAGCAAATAAATAACTTGATATTATTGTTGTTGTTGTTGTTGTTTTGTTTTGTGTCTTTTAATTGGCAATCGCAGACGGCGAGCAATGTTTTAAATACCAGTTTTTTATTTTGCTTGCAATTCGCAGTTTGTCTAAAATTAATTTTGGTCAAGACAACAAATAAACAGAACACGAGCACAGACAGACGATAGACATATGGACAAGCAGACAGACAGACAGACGGACAGACAGACAGACAGGCGCATCGAACCGGGAGACGTTCGCGTTGCGTCGCGACAGCATTAAAAATGTGCTGCAACAGCAACAGCAAAAGTAACACTCACACTCACACTCATACAGAATACGTTTATGCACAAGGCTTAACGTGATATCTGGTTTATAATTATATTGTCTTTACACAGCAGTACAAACCGAAGAATTATTTGTGGTTTCGTTCTAGAATGCATTGCGAACTGAGATCGTGATATCGGTGAGCGCATAAACGTAGTAGCAGTCAGACGCCGCAAAAATACGAGACATGCACAAAACAAAACCAACAACAACAACAAAAACAAATGCAAACGCAAACAACTGCGACGATTGACGGCGGCAGAGGCAGAGCCAGCAGCAGCAGAAGCAGCAGCAACCCTCGAGATGACGTTGACCCCGAAAAATGACGCGAAACGTAATGTGTGAAACGGCAGGCGAATGTGTATGAAAACAAAGTGAAATCTAATAACAAAATACGGCAAGTGCGAGCGAGAGAGAAGCATGCACACACACTCAAGAGATAATAAGATAGAGAGAGAAAGAGAGGCCAAGAACGAATATAGAGAGAAAGAGAGACGCAGTGTCGGCGTCTGCGTTTTAAGGATAGACGTGTAAAACGCAATGCGTATAAAAACATGCAGACGAAAGGACGACAACAAAACTTGGAACCACAGTTAGGCGGCGGCCAAATGAGAGCGCTCTCCGCACACAGGTCGGAGAGAGGAAAAAACACAAAAAGAGACAAAGCGCATGTGCTCACAAACGAGACTCTGTCGGTGTGTGCTTGTGCTTGTGTCTGTGTGAATGTTGTGATAAGGGCGGAAGCAACGCATGCAACAGCAAAACAATAACAAAAGCAACAACAAAAACAGCGACAGTAGTAAAAAAAAAAAACACAGCAGCTAAACGTACAGACAGACATAAATAAAAAAAATATATACATATATTTCACATGCAAGCCGCCAAATTTTGCAGTGAGCTGCGCCGCTGTCGCCGTCGACTGCAAAAAGCGCAACGCTTATGAATGAAGAAGGCGCACGCCTGTCCTCTGATATATGCATGCCTGAGTGTGTGTGAGAGTATGTGTGTGTGTGTGGAAGAGAGAGAAAGAGAGCGAGAGGGCAAAATGGTGTCGTTGGCCCCTGTCTGGGGCGCTCTGTTGTAAAAATGTGGTACAGTGACTACCAAAAAATACTAGCATAGTAGTAAAAAGGCCTAAAGGCAGCAAAAATGAGTAAGGAGACGAAGGATAAACGATGCATGCGCTATGCACAAGTGATGATGGTTTAGTAGTAGTAGTTGTAGTTGTAGTTGTAGTAATAGTGGTAGGTAGTGTTGTTGTTGCTGCTAGTGTTATTGGTGGTTGTAATAAAAATTTACGAATGCGGTTGTAAAGTTGTAAAATTGTTTGTAGTAGTATTTTGTTTTTTTATAGTGCGGCGCCTGACTGCGGCCTGGCACCGAAATCTAACAGACCATTGCAAAATGCCTAATGAGAAGCAGCGCAAAACGGGATTGGGAACGAGAGAGAATGGGAGGGTCTAGACAAGCATCAAAAGAAATGCCGCCTAATTAAAAAGCCATTAAAAAGTTAAAGCCATCGCCTATGCACGCTAATCAAAACATAAATTTTGCACACAACCAGAGTGTGTGAGCGAGAGAGCGAGAGAGGAAGAAAGAAAGGAGAGCGCCAAAATAAAAGAAAACAAGGCGAAAATTAATTACCTCACGAAACAAACAAAAAGCAGTCAAATAAAACAAAGAAAAAAAAAGGAAGCAACAGTCAAATAACAACAACAACAACAGAAAGGAGAAAAACTGCACTCGCGATGTCAACGTTGCCAACGCCGTTGGGAACAGTTGGGAACAACATGGAATTGTGGCTAAAAATAAACTTTGTGTGCAACAATATTGCAAAAACCAAACAAGGCGACAGACGACAGTGAATTACATACACACATATGCAAACATACAGAGCGAGAGAGAGAGAGAGAGACGCACGATTCAAGCCCCGTTCCTCTCTGCCTTACTCTGTCTGTCTGTTTGTCTGCTGAGTGCCGATGTCTTATTGTTTGGGGAGGGTTTGGAGCGTCGACGACGACGTCGGCGGCAGCGGCGGCTAAAAGGAGCAGCCGCAAAAAATATAGAGTGCCGCGACTGGCGCGTGAAGCACGCAAAACGAAAACGGAGACGACGACGGCGACGACGACGACTGTGGAGTGGAGGAAGGAGGAAGCAAACCAAGCCAAGAAGAAAAGACAACAACAAGCGAACGAAGACGACGACGTCCACTAATCGCTAAATTTACGAGTACAGTTAAAATAAAATCATAAAAATGCCTTTCGCATTATTGTTGTTGTTGTTGTTGTTGCTGCATGTTTGTATGTGAATACACGCATACTTATAAATACTTATTTAGATCCAACTTAGTGTCGAGCGTAGTTTACTTTTGTTTTACATGATAAAGTAGCGCACAGGACGAGAATGAAAATTTCAGCGGAACTCTTGAAATTGCTTTCCGCTCACACATCGCAAGCAAGCAAAAGAGAAAGAGAGATAGAAGGAGATAGAGAGAGAAACAATTTGAGTTAGGCCGGTCTTAGAAGCTTTGTACCTTTTTCCGGACAGATCTGTCCTTCTTTAAATAATTTGCTGTAACTTTTATCAAACATTTTCCATCCGGAAATCTGTTCTATTTTAGTTTCTATCATACTTAATATTCACCTAAAGCCAATTGATAACCAATTAGTTAATTACCAATTAATAACCTACTAATTTGATGAAACTAAAGAAAATTGACAAAATAAGTTTTTTACCAAAGTTTTAATGAACTACAGTTAAGCCATGATTAAATTTTAAATATAAATAAGCAGAAATAGAGTAGTAGTATTATTTACTTATTTACTGAGAAGAAGAAGTACATATACTTCTTACTTTATTAATTAAGATAAAAAATAAACCGTTGCATTACAGTTTAGTTTTTGATTGTATAGAAAAAGTACATACAGGGTAGGCCATTTAAAGTGGAAGCTTTTGTTTTTAAAAAAAAGAGGGAAAACAAATTTTAATTTTTTTTATTGTTTTTATCTCATTCATTTATTTCGGTCCAAGGAGAAATTTTCTAGTTAGTTTTTGAAAATGATATCGCGTAAATGGCCACCATTAGCTTTGGCCGCAAAATGCCCTTTCTTCGGCATTTTCCATCACTTTTGCCAGTGTATCGGCCGATATGGCTCTTATTTCGCGGCGTATGTTGGCTCTGAGTTGAGCTAGTGTCCTTGGCTTGTTGGTGTATACCTTGGACTTCAAGTAGTCCCATAAAAAAAAGTCTGGCGGCGGCAAATCGGGTGATCTCGGTGGCCAGTAATAATCGCCTTTTTTCGATTTTTTGTTTTTTACAATCGAGAAGTTATTTTGAATGTAAGGCTGAACAATTTCAGCACGTTCTTTTGGAGTGTACTGTTCCATGGTATAAATTGTCTTGAATTGACGCTTCCAACGCGCTATGTCATTAGTCGATCTGACAGCTCTGTCAAAAGTTATAGGGTTACCCGATGCTTCCACTTTAAATGGCCTACCCTGTATTTATATTATGAAAATTGTTTTTTGATGTGGCGAGATTAATTAATCTGATAATGATTTTAATTACTTTGGAAAAGTTCTTTATTTCTATATTCAAATAATAGTTTTAAAATGGAAATGGAAAAAAATTCAGAAAATAAAATTATAATGTATGTTTTTATAGCCCTCAATTTTAATCAAAAAAAGAAAAGCAAAATAATTTTCATTTTTTGGAAAACAAACCATTTATTATTTTTGACAAAAAAAACATGTACTTGACTAGCTGCATGTACAAAAGCACACGCTGGGACACTGTGCCGGCTTTTTTCCATTTCAATGAAGATGACAACAACAACAACAACAACCACAACAAGAAAAACAACAACAACAACAACAATATGTTCATGCATGTTTGTTTGTATATTGAACAGCAAGAACGAACGACGACAAGCGTTGAAGTTAAAGTAAAGTGGCAGCCCAGAAAAATGTATGGCGCGTCGTATGTTTTAATACTCGTTATTATTATGAGGACGTGAAGAATGCAAACATTGCGAGCTACTTTGTCACTTTGTGTGTGTGAGAGAGGGATAGAGAGAGAGACGAGAGGGTAAGAGAGTGAGAGAGTGACAGAGAGCGAGCGCGGGGGCGTTGGAGGTTGAGAAAACTCGACATTGGCTTGCAAATAATGCAATAAAGTATATCTGTATGCATTCCATATGCTATGTGACCTAAATAAAAAAACAATAAACTAATGAATGGCATATCGATAAGAGCAATATATTATCTATGTTTAAAAACTATGATTTATGATATACAGCATTTCCTTTGACCATAAAGCTACCATATGCTATATATTATCTACCTAAACCTATTCTAAACCAGAGTTAATTAATTAATTTATGATATATCGATAACAATTGGTGCGTTATCGATAAAACCATGATTTATGTTGATCTATTTTTATCATAAACACTTTTTTTTCAAAAAAACAATTCAAAAACAATAAATAGAATCCAAATTTAGGTCACTCAAAGGTCGTTCCACAAGCGTCAGCGCCAAGAGGCAGCGATTAGAAAGCTAAACAAATCCGAAACTAAAACTAAAACTAAAAAAAAATTAAAGAAACTTATTAACTAACAACAATTCAATGCGAGAACGCGTCAATGCCGTCAGCAAATCCCGCAATTCAAAGCAAATTGTAGATATGCAACGCCAAAATACCCACGCATGCTACACACACACACACATATAAACACACATACACTAAAGCACAAAAACAATAATGAGCGGGCATTGGGTTTATCTGTTAATGTTTATAAAAATGCCTATAAATAGCAGCAAACGCCAGCGCCACCGTTAAATAGCCGCCCACCCAGCGGCAATAGCAGCAGCAGCAGCAGCAGCGACGTCGACGTCGACGTTCGCTCTGAATGCTCCAAGCGCCATACACCTATACACACAGACACATGTATATTCTCATTCACACACATGCAAACTGCGTACCGTAAACGAATAGAAAAGGAATAAGAGTTGACCGACTGCAGCAGCTAGCAGAGAGTTGGAGTGAGTGAGCGAGAAAGAGAGAAGTATATTAGAAATGCAACCACGTGTGTTGTTTATTGCACCAACACAAACTGACATACACACACACACACACACACACAGACGCACGTATACGCACACCGGCTGCGACTGCTTTATGAGCGACGTTCAAAAGAAAAAAATACATATAAACGAACGTCAATACAAAGCGGAATCTATAAAAACAAGAAAAACAAATAACTGAGCAAAGAAGAATGCCGAAAACGCACACTTACACGCACATAAACAACACACATGCATGCACAGAATGAACAGCGGAACAACAACAAAAACAAACTTGAAGCGGTCGTCATATTGTTATTGCTTTAGTTTAGATTGTAACGGCACCTTGGCAAAGGATAAATTACACAAATGGAGGTGAAAACAGTATTATCAAGTGCAAATCAGACATCATATGTCATAATTACATATGTATGTATTGTTGTGTGCGAATTTGTTATTGTGCTTTTTATAATAGTTGTTTGTTTATTTTTCATTTTTATTAAGAATATACATATGTACATATGTATTAGTTGTTGCGATATTTTACAAGTGATTCATTCGCATCACACGGTCCGACTTCGCACTTATCAAGAGTCTAAGGTCCAAGTAAATAAACATCACAACTACAGTCACAACTCGCACACGCACACGCACACGCACTTAACGAAACTGTCACAGTTATGTTGTCTGAGTTGCCGCCTACGCATAAACACCAGTACACAATCGTAATCACAATTTATGGTTTGAACAAATGGCAACACTGGATTCTGACAGAATGAGAATAAGAGCAGGCAAGAGAGTGTGTATAAGAGAGAGAGAGCAAGGTGTGACAGGCGGGTGATGACGTGTTGTTGTTCTTCAGATGCTTAACGGGGGCGGACAAGGGTACAAATGTGCGGGGTACGCACATCTTGTGATCATTTTAAGTGGGAAGGCGTTTTCTGATTTTCGCAAGTGTCACAACAATTATAAATATGTATGTACAACATTCACACAGCAACAAATTTGTATACTTATATACTTATTATAATTAAATCAATCTGATTATTTTATACCTTTGTCAATACTATGGATGTTGACGCTTTCAAGAAACAACTCGCGATTTACCTATTACCGCATTTAACAAAATAACAAAACAAAACAAAAAAAATGTCATAACTGACAACAAAATCAGATCTTAATCTACATAATTCCAACTAAAAGAAAATAGTATTGTGGAATCAAATGATGTAATAAAATGGACTAATCTAGTACAATAAGTTTATTTGCAAGGTGACACATGCATGAAGCTTGAGTTCTGTTCTGTTCTGTTCTAGATTGTTCCACATTAAATCAATTTTAATCAGGGACTACTATAAGGATAGTCTCTGTCTCTGTCTCTCTCTCTCTCTCTCTTTCCTTAAAAAATTACCATTTCTAGAATTTACTCAAGTTCCATTTGAATTGTATCTTTGTTTTGTGTAGAGAATATGAGCTACAAAAATTTGCCAGTTTATTTTTGCCCAAACAAATATCAGAAACTACTTATTCAAATACAATTTTGGTGTATGACTAACATTAATTATTCTTATCTAAGCACAAACACACACACACACACACACACACACATGCAGAGACATCTCTTTGTATGTGTTTGTGTGGAGAGACATATTCAACTCAAAGCCCGCATCTGGCTCTCTTGAGTATGAATGAGAACATTGAGTCATTTGAAAAATATGCTACGATTCGGAGGACGTGACCCACACACGCACCTCCCCCTCCCCCCCAGAGAATCGGTGTGGCATAGTTGACCTCAATTTCAATAATATACAAAACAAAACAAAACAAAAAATAAACAGCAACAAACAAGCTTTGCTTCACACACACACACACGCATTTGTCAACAGCAATAATAACAACAACAACAACTATAACAACAACAATAGCAACAGCATCGAAAGCAACCAAATTGCGTAATTGATACCATTTTTGGTGTGTGCGTTTTGTGCGCGCCTTCAAAAGAGAACTGTCAACAAATGAACAAAATATATATAAATCGCAACAACAACAAACTGATGCGTATGTGTGTGAGCTTTGGAGCTACAAATATGTATTAGAAAACGCTCCTAAGTTCAAGGCCAAGCAGCCGCAATGTAGCATAAGCAATAAGAACAACAACAACGCCATCAACAATAACAAAAGACAACGGCAAGCGCAGCAAAAAAAAAAGAACCAAACTGCAAATAACAGCAACAACAATAATACAGCAAAAAAAAAAAAAATGTGCTTTTACCGTCACAGCGAAAAAGGTCAATGACACCTGCCAGTTTGTCTCGCTTAACCAACACTAACAAACACACACAGACATGCACGCATACAGACAACAGGCGGGCACACACACACACAGACAGACACAGACACACACTCACTCACTCACTCACACACTCACATGGTCATCAACTCGCTTCGCTCTCTTTTTCATTGCTTCTTGCTTGTTGTGCTTGCACACGCGCGCCGTTTAGACATGTGGTCAAAGTATTTGTTGTTGTTGTTGTTTTTGTTCTTAGTACTGCTAATTAGTGTGGCCAAATTATGCGCCAAAATATCCAATGAGTTGACACTTTATATGTGAGAGTGTGTGTATGTTAGTGTGGCCCGTCATACGTCATAAAATAAAATAGCGATCGCTTGACGTTGACGTCGCTGTCGCTGTCGACGTCGCATAAACAATTTCCGGTTTTGCTATATACAAAACTTGGCTGGTCCCTGTTGTTTTTCAACAATTTTGTTTTTGCGGCAACTTATTTTTGTCACACACACTCGCACGCACACACACACACTCGAAGAATACAAGCAAACTCGATTTAAAAATAAATAAATTACACAGAAAGCGAACGCACACACACACACACACGTAAATTCTCACTCAAACAGTGAAACATACGCATGTTAAACATTTTCGGCAACATTCCTTGTGCTGCCGTCGTCAAAAATAATATTATGATTAATACAACGGCATTTTATGGCATTTCTTAATACGTATGTATGTACATACTTATGTACACACTCATATGAAGGAAAATACAATAAAATTGATATAGAACAACGCACAGCCAGTGGGAGCTTTAGATGAGCGAGCGAGTGCACAGCGGTATACCAATTACTGCTACGCTTTTTAATTAGCAAACATCCCCACACCCAACCCACTCTACCACACGCCCACAATCAACTTCAACTACATACAGCAACTTGCACACGGTTTAGTTATAGTTTCAGTGCAATTGTCTTGTTTCTCTTGTTGTTGTTCTTGTTATTATTATTGTGGTTTTAGCACTTCCTTCGCACTTTTGCTTTTTCTTACTACATTCACACTTCCCACTCCCGCATACAACTGATTACGAGAGAAAGACAGCGAACAAGAGAGGCAGCAAGGTACTGAACGCAGAGAGCATAAAAAAAGTAAACACTGAGAAAGGACAGAGCGAGCAAGAGAGAGAAAGAGTGTACAAGATGCCGGAACGTCGTTTTTGTTTTGCTATTTTGCTCACATACACGCACACTAGGCAGCGCCGCTGCGCTGCTCATTCACAAAACGAGACGACGGCGACAAAGACGAAGCAGAAGATATGATAGATATGGAACAACAACAACAACAACAGTGCCGCATAAATTTCTGCTGCGTAGTAATTTTTCGAGTATGTTTGTATTCTGTGTACAAGCGTATGCATGCATACAAACGCATATTCAGTGTATTTACCTTTTTTTTGCATTCTTGTTAACCATTTTTGTTTGTTTATGCTGCACTTTGCACACGAACACATACACGCCCACGGCACTACACATTCATACATATGTACTTGAATGCATATAAAAACACATTCGTATATACATATATGATTGTTTGCATGTATGTATGTAGAACGAGGCCCACTTTTTGTGTATTTTTATTTTGGTATCGATTTCAAAATAAAACGACGCACTTTCCTAGTTGCAGGCGTAATTCAATTTTTTTTCTTTCTTGTTTTATTCGCGGGCTTTCTTTTTGCGCCGCAACTTCACAACATTTTGCTGCTGCTGCTTCTGTTGCTGCCGCTGCTCACTTTGTGTATACAATTTTATTCATTTATTTGCCGCTTCTAGTGAATTTTATTTTGCACCTCGCGCGCGCACACACACACAGTCGCACTCACACTCACTCACAGACACTCGTATGTCTGCATGTACCTACATACATTTGTATGTATAAATTTATGTACATGTGTCGGCACACGCACTTGTGATTTCTTGGAATCTATTCACTTTAGCATTTACTTTAGTTGGCTTTTCTTTTGATATATTTTTATATTTTTTGATTTAGATTTTCTTAAAAAATACACATACGTATGCATATATTTATTTAATTATTTTGTAAAACGATATTTTTTCGCAGCAACTAACAAGCGTCCGCGGCACCGACCACGACGACCGTACGCTTCAAATGTGAGAATACGAATGAGCAACAAAACAAAATTGATGAAATTCAACGAGCGAGAGCGAACGAAACTGACTGCTCTCTTTCTCTCTCTCTCGAGCAGTGGCATTGAATAAAGGAAGAGAAAAGCCGCTCTGTGTTTTATTTACAGTTACAATTTTTATGGCAGCCGAGTTTTCTAAATAAATAATTTTAATTTAATAATACTTATTTATTTATTTTTAAATAGATGATTACAACTTTAAAAGATATGTTTTATGAACATTCAATAAATACAACAAATTAACTCGACAATTTTAGACAAGAACTTCTTGATTTTAATTCCACCAAATAAATAAAATAAATTTAAATGGCGCTCTAATTTGAACCAAACTGCCCCTTCTTGCAGGGGCAGAATACATGTTCCAGTGTCACCATACCTATACAACATTTAAAATATCCTTTTTTTTTAGGATATAAAGAAGTCAATTTTGACAATGCAAATGATAATTTTGTAACCTTAAGTATTCCGTCAGAATATTTTCCGAATATTTAGATCATTGGTGATTTTCAGTATATCTATCGGTTATCGTTAGCAGTATTTTTTCACTATTTCAATTAATTTCATGAACACTTAAAAAGGGAAAAGGTTAATATGGCAGCACTGGATTTCAGTATATTGATGCTCGCAAGATTTGGTCACACCTTATATTTAGAGTTGGCCTTTTTAGTTCAATTTGCTGAATAAGTTCAATCGTTCACTTTTCAGTCGTGTACTAAATCAGTCATTTAGTTCAGCCATTAAGTTGGTCAGCGTGTCATGAACGATGAAAGGTAAATAGGTCATTCTGATCAAGGTATATTTACTTAGTAAATACACCTTGATTCTGTTCAGTTATCCTGTTGTTTGACAATAAACGATGTGAATAGGCTACAACTGTTTAGTTCATGATTGACTGAATAAGTTCATTCGTTCATCTCAATGACCCGTTCAACTGAACTTTTTCAGAACAACTGTAATAATCGGTCATGAACACTTCTTACGGTTTGTAGCTGAAAATAACAAATATTATTCTTATTCACTTTGATTACTACAAAAAAAGAATATCAGCCAACATTTTAAAGGAGCGAGAGCGTGTTTCGTATTTGATTTTCGTTTTGTGTTCGTATGCGCTTTTCTACCGATTCTCGTTAATTTTGTAGCCACCTTTCTCCATACACGCACACAAACAAACATACATACAAACAAAAATTGTGTACCATTTTTATGTGTTAAATTTTATAATTTAATTTTTGTTATGTGAAGCACATGAGAAATCACACCACCAAGCACAACAACAACAACAACAACAACACCACCTGAAGAATTAGCAAACAAACAAAAACAAACTGACAAAACGCAAAAACAGCGAAACCCTTTCCACAACAGCTAAAAAAATGGCCAAAATGTACGGAAAGGGTAAGAGTAAGTAAACCAAAAACAAAATACCAAAAATTACAACAACAACAACAAAACACACACATTGCATTTCATGTTATTAATATAAATACTATTATTTCTACATGTACATACTTTGCATACGTACAGTTAGTCAAGTAATTGTTTTCCTAAAGGTGATAGATGCTTATATTTTAATTCGCTTTTAAGCATAAATTAAAAAATTTATTTGTAAAAATGCACTTAAAATAAAATAACGAGCCATTTCACTTTGTCAATACAATTACTTGATGCACTGTTTGAACTCAATTGTAGTAACAAATAATATAAAGAGTTGTGACCTTTGCCTTTTAAAACAAATACTAAGCATGAATTTGTAATTTTAGCGGCCATCGAATCGGAGGAGCAACAAAAACGACGCTGGCAAATTGAACTAGAGTTTGTACAGTGCCTCTCCAATCCCAATTATCTCAACTGTAAGTCAAGCTAAAAAATACTGAAAATACTGATTTAATCTAATTGGAATCTAATTAAAAAATTTTTGTAGTTTTGGCTCAGCGTGGTTACTTTAAGGATCCATCGTTTATCAACTACCTCAAGTATTTGCAGTACTGGAAGGAGCCCGATTATGCCAAGTATTTGATGTATCCCATGTGCCTATATTTTCTTGATCTGCTGCAATACGAGCACTTTCGTCGCGAGATTGTGAACAATCAATGCTGTAAATTTATTGATGATCAGGCAATACTTCAATGGCAGCATTATACGCGGAAACGCATCAAGCTCATCAATTCGGTGCAAGAGAATGCAGCAGCGGCAGCAGCTGTTGCTCAACAGCAGCAGCAGCAACAACCGAATCAACAGCAGCAGCAGCAGCAGCAGCAGCAACAACAACAAAGCAATGGTGGCAGCATTATGGCACCAAATGAAGCATCAACGGTTACAGGTACCGAGGCAGCTAATCCGCAGCAACAGGCAAATCTACAGAATGGCGACAGCAGCTGCTCAACTCAAGCCTCGCAACAACAACCACAGCAGCAACAACAACAACAGCAGCAACAACAACAACAATTGACACAGCGTGAATCAACGCAGGCTCAAACTCAGGGTTCGACTGCTTCACAGCAACAGCAGACACAACAACAACAACAGCAGCAGCAACAAATCAATGGCCTTGCCCCAAGTGGCACCATCAAATTAGAATTAAATTAGCAAACAGCTAAACAAAAAATGCATTAATAAACTAAACTAAGCGAAAGATGAGAGAAATTTATAGACTTCTGAAAATATTTAATTTCTTTAAATTTAATTTAAAAAGTATAGCCACAGATTTTACTTAAAAATTATATCTGAATTGCAGAGAATCTGCAGCAAAATTGAACCGAAAGTTGCAACAGTTTTGTAAAAGATAAACTTTTGAAAATTTAAGATATTTCTTATTGAAACCTCAGGGAAAGAAATGTACTTTTAACACAAAAGATTTGATGCAGATATCTTAAAATAATCTTATCATTTAGTTTTCTTTTGAATGACACAAAAATTTTCTTAACCCATTAAGTACCCGTGAAAAATTTAGAACTTTTGTAAAAGTGATTTTTTTTTCACTTTTTTCCTCGATTTTTTACAAAAAATATTTTTATGCAAAAAAATTCTTCAAACAATTCTAAGAGTGACTGCAAAAAAAAATTTTCAAAAATATTTTTTCTAGAATTTTTTATATTTTTTTGAAAATTCTAAATATGACTATTTTAACCCATTTTTCCTACTTTTTCGTCCTTTTCATACAAAATGTGCCATTTTAGCAATTTTCAAAAAATTATAAAAAATACTAGAAACAATATTTTGGAAAAAACAAAAAGTTCTAAATTTTCCACGGGTACTTAATGGGTTAAGAAAATTTTTGTGTCATTCAAAAGAAAACTAAATGATAAGATTATTTTAAGATATCTGCATCAAATCTTTTGTGTTAAAAGTACATTTTTTTTGAATAACTTCACCCACATATACTTGTTTCCCTGAGTGTAGCATAGTTTTAAATGTGGGCTATTATTACCATTATGAAAATGAACACTAAACGGTTCCACAAAAGATTTGGAGTACTTTTAAAACTTGTAAATGGGAAAACATATTTCCTTTAAATACGCTTACCTTTAAAATGTTGGTTGATTTTGTGCCCGAATTTATCAAATCATTTATAATGTCACACAAACAACACCTTACTTTACACTACAGAGGATCTGGAGCAAAAGGGACACTTTTATGGCGTCTATTTGCTGTGCAGCCAGAGTCTGGATGCCCGCTATCATGGCAAGTGCTATGTGGGCTTTACGGTCAATCCAAAGCGTCGCATAAAACAACACAATCGAGGCCGTGATTTTGGTGGCGCCAAGAAGACCAGCAAAAAGGGACCCTGGCAGATGGTGATGATTGTCCATGGTTTTCCCAACAATATTGCCGCCCTGCAGTTCGAGTGGGCGTGGCAGCAGCCAACGTTATCGACACGTTTGAAAATCTTTCCAGAACTGAAACGTAAACAGCCGAAGGAGTCGCACTTTGATTACAATTTTCGTATATTGAATCGAATGTTGTGCGTGGGTCCGTGGCATCGATTGCCACTCACTGTACGCTGGCTGGAGGCAGACTATGAGCGTGGCTTTAATATTGCATTGCCGTTGCACATGCAAATTGTCAGTGGCAAGGTGGCAATAACTTGCTCACAGCGCCATCTCCGAGTGGCAGCTGAAGGCACCAGCACCTGTGCCCGCTCTGTCTGGGCTCCAGAGTGTCATCTGTGCATGCAACGCATTGAGCAGCCGGAACGTTCGCGTCTTGGCTGTTTAAATGCCACCTGCAAACTGACTTGCCACATGCTCTGCCTGGCCAACTATTTGCTGGGCGATCAGCCTGGTCAGTATATACCCATTGGCGGCATTTGTCCTCTGTGCGACACACAACTATCCTGGGCATCGCTGCTCCAACGCAAGCGTCTCGGACTCGGACTGGGCATTCTCGAAACGCAGGGCAACGACGACGAGGATTGTGATGAGCTGAGCGATGAGCCCGATGTCGACAGCGATGTGGAAGCCGTTGAACCGTTGAACGATGTAGGCGCGCTGAGCGATGCATGAATTAAAGCAACATCTAGTTGAAGATATAATTTTAGTAATTCTACATCCATATTTAAGTCATCAAAAACTATTTTTTATCTACAAATTTCATATTCTGCAGTTGCATAAATAGCAACAAATCATAAAATCATGTTCTTTTCTACAAAATTTTGCTTAATTATTCGCTGTTGAAAAAACTTAATAAAAACTAGGTATATACAGTCGAACTTCCCTAACTCGAACTTCCCTAACTCGAAGTTTCTCTAACTCGAACAAAATCGAGTGGCAATAGCGTTTACTAGGCAAATTCCATACAATTCTACTTCCCTAACTCGAACTTCCCTAACTCGAACTTCCCTAACTCGAATTTCTCCCTAACTCGAACAAAAATATTGGCCCGTACTTCTGTAAGTCGAATTTTTCGGGAAAATCTCCAATAAATTTTGAATATTTTTTTATATGTAATATTGATGTACATTAACATATCGAGCCCTTTTTGCGGATATAACGTAAGCGACATTTTTCCGAAATTTGTTTTTTAATGCAAATGTGTTCATTAATATTAATAGTATCTACACTCAAAATATACATAAAACTTTAATTGTTTATATTTCCGGAGATATTGACCTGTCAACTATAACGTAAGCGACACATGACACGAAGAAATCAACTAAACGAAACCTAAAAACCTTTCTCCTGTAAAATTTGCTTTTTGTCGCTTACGTTATATCCGCAAATAGGGCTCGATATGGTGGTGTAATATGATAAAATATTGCATCAACAATATTTTAGGCTTGTAAAATTGCTATAGGAAAGATGTTCGAAATGTACTTCTTTGTCAGCGCACCACCTCAATAATATTTATCATGGCACCAGCACGTGTATTCAAATTTTTATCTCTTTAGAAATTTTTAAACTTATTTGTTAAGAAATTGAAAAGTGGACCAGTTTAAATTATATTAAAAAATGGAAAATGAATTATGTCATTTGATTCGGGAACGTCTTCTGGATACAGCAAAAGAACGATAAAACCTATTTTTGTGAATATCCACAGGTCTTGAACAAACTGAAATTTTTTGTTGTTGAAAATAACAAGAAAAGTTTGCAATTTGAAATGTATTTGTAAATGAATGAAATTGTAGTTTCATTTAAAAACCAAAAAAAAAAAATTCCCCAACTCGAAGTCTCCCTAACTCGAACTTTTTTCGTGGATAATGGTGATTCGAGTTAGGGAAGTTCGACTGTATTATCTTTCTTCAATATAACGTATCTGTGGAAATGCTTACCAGCATGTTGTAATTATATAGCAATATAATCTTGTAAAACTACATTTTATCTTCAACTTATATACTAAATGTCGTTAATCGTAACTTAATGTTGTCAAGAATTTTCTTCTTAACTCACAAATCACAACACTATCTAGTTTTAAATTGTAAATCTAGTTTTGTATCTTCAACTTAAATGTCCTCCAGAGAAATTAGCTGCCTCTTAAAGCTGCCAAGAATTTGCTTGTAGGATCGCAGCTGGTTCATCATTTTGCGTTTCTCCTGCAGATAGTAATCCTTGGACATTTGAACATATTCCTCGCCTCGAATTTTGGATATAGATACTTCTGAGGAGTCAACTAGTTGCTCATCATCTTGCTCCGCACAGTCATCGGGTGAGTCCGGGAGTGAGAGAGATGGCGAGTGTGCGCGTTTGCGAGAAGGCGTCACAATGCTAACACCAACTGTCAAAATAAATAAAAGAAAATGAGTAAATAAAGTAAAAAGATTCTTGTAATTATTCGCAAGGAACTCACCTTGTTTCACCTGCTCCATTGCTTTAGATTCACTTGACTCTACCATGATCATATTTTCATCGCTCAGCTGATCATCCTGCAGATTGATATAAAAGCTTTGAGCGGTGCACAATGCTGGAGAAGTACCTTGATTCTGATTCCCGTTGTCCACTGTTATCAAATTCTCTGTATCTTCTTCATAGGCATTCGGCACCGCCTGGCCCACAAGAATCGTGCGATTCTTTGTTATGGATAAATATTTGGGGTCGAAATGCTTGGAGCACATAAACAATTGCTTGCTGTTGATATTGGGATGTACTTGGCCGAGTAAACGCCATTGTTCTGCCCGCTTCGGATCCTTGGGAAATGCGAATATTGTGACATCGCTATTCTCATCTCTACTGTAGTAATTATCGCAGTTCTTAAAGACACATATTCGTGTGCTCATTGTGGCGAGGCTGTCTCTAAATACACCACAAATGGTTTAATGTACTTTCAGTTATCCTTTGTTTTGATTTTTAACAAACTACAGTTGTTTGTTTTCAATTTTGTTGGTGTAGAGTTGCCTCGATTCGTTAGACATATTAATATAAAGCCAAACAGTGTGGCAGCCTTGGCTCCCAGAAAAAGAGTCCCCGATTCTTTTAAAACAAGTGGCAGCATTGGCTACCTGAATATAGTCAGTTTTAGGTCCCTTTTTGGTTTTTCTCAATTTTGAAGCTAGAATTTTGATAATTTGCGTGACCTTACACTTGCGAAAATATTTATCTTTACTTTATCTAATTTTTAACTAATATTTTTTATATTCTTATTGCACAAATAAAGTTTAAATTGCCCGCCTTTTTTGTTTGGAAAGTCAGTACTGATTTTCCCGCGCATTTATTCTGAAAGCTGTTTTATTATCGATGTGTTGATTTGTCTTATTTCCCCTATACTGTGGCAACGCCTTCTGGCCCTTGTCAAGCGTGTTCGTTTGCCAGTATTGTCATAGCGCCAGACAGAGTGCTTAAAATTTGATAACTAATAACAAAATTATTATTTGTACGAACATACTACACATTGATATTTAACTAGCACAACTAGAATATTTTTTACATATTTAATTTAACGCTGTACATACAAGTGTGTTGCTAGCTAGTGTTTGATAACAACATACGCCTACATACAATAAATTTGGGATTTTTGGCAACCCGGCATTGCGTCTGCTATTGTTCTGCTCTTTTTTTAGGCGGCTTCGTCGCGTGAAGACTGTGAAAAGCGTGTGTTTTCTAAATCGCGTCAAATATTGTGAAAACTGCAAATCGAAATGGCTGCAGATCAGGCCCAGTTCCAAAATCTCCTAAATTCCTTATTGTCTATGGACAATGAAGTGCGCAAACAGGCTGAGGTAAGTTTATTTCCTGAAAATACAGAAGGTGGGGAGGGGAGCCTAAATTGGCAAATTTCAAGAAGAGACAACTGCGCAATATTGCATATATAATATAAATACAAAATTCGGCTGGCAGCGGACCATCAATGTATGAAACATCATTTTGTAATAAGAATTCTATGAAAATTTTGTATAAGGAAAGCATGCATGCCCTGAATCATCGCTATGAATTCTATTTCGAACCACACACAAAACGTGTTTTTGCTTTCCTTTTAGCTACGACATTCGCATGTCGTTTGCATGGGTGTGTGCTACGCTTTAACATGTGTGTGTGTGCGTGTGTGTGTGCGCTGGCTGTATAAAGTGGCGCACAAAGCGGAAAGACAATTTGTACAATTTATATGGAGAATATAATATAATTAAATTTTCTTTGAACTGCCAGCGTCTTCAAATAATGAACGCACAATTCAAGCACGCGTGCAAAACGGAAACAGAGAGCAACTGCAAAAATTTATATTTATTCCTAATAATGACGCATCATTTGAAATGCAATCTGTTCTATCAGTTCTCAGTCTATATGTATATGAATGTCTGTCTGTCTGTCTGTCTGCCCTGCCCGATAACCCGACGACAGTCACACGCACCACACAGCTGTTGACCTTGGCGCCACCCACGCCACGCGCTGCCTTGTACTGCAGTTATTGACAATACATTTACATGTCTGCATGAGTATGTACATGTGTGCGTGTGTGTGTGTCCCACTATTTATGTATGTAGTTCATAGTTCATGTCTAGGTAACAAACACTGAGCAACAGAAATATTTTTATCAAATATGATGAATATGGATTGTTATTGTATAACCTTAGTATAATTAGAAAATACCTCTAAAAGCAGGCTGCACTTTTGTTGATAACGTCTTGGAAATGCTAAAAATGGAATTTTAGTTGCAATAAGACAAATTTTGAATTCCAGTGGTCTTAAATGCTCAAATAATTTATTACAATTTATTTTAGCTGTTGTTAATCTTTAAAGCACTTAATTAATAAATACAATAATTCAAGATTTTTAAGTTTTTTAATAAGTAACTCTCTTTTTTTTTAATAGTTTAAGTTGAATTTTTATGATTGTTATCATTTAATTTGATTTAAGTCAGATTTCAAAGAATTTATCGTAATTTAGGTCGGTAGAAAAGGAACATTTCTTATTTTGCGGTAAAAAATATCTGTTATGGTTTTGTTTTTTTATAAAAAGTTAATCAGTAATTAATACTAAGATCAATAGGGCTAAATTCGTTATTAAACACAAAAAACAAGTGAATTTTTCCTTTGTCCAAACAATAATTTGACTTTCTGTAAATGAAAATGATATTTGCAAGTCTCGACTAAGAAATTAATATATCCAGAATATTTAAGTTACTTGAAAACAATAGTTAAAAAGTTCTGCGAATTGTACGTTTTAATAAATGTTTACTGGTAATTGGAGTCTTTGGTTGAATGTAATTATTGAATCGCTTCCAGGAAACGTACAACAATCTGTCGCGGGAGCTGAAGGTAACACACCTGTTGGGCAACATTCACAATGGTCAGCAATCGGAGGAGGCACGCCAAATGGCCGCCGTCTTGTTGCGTCGTCTATTCACATCGGAGTTCCTGGAGTTCTATAAAGAGGTATTAATTAAATATACATTGACAATTGTAAGACTCTTAATTAATTGAATGTATTTTAGCTGCCCGTTGACTCGCAGAATCAGTTGTTGCAGCAGATTCTGATGGCCGTGCAACAGGATGTGACGCCGCAGTTGCGTCGCAAGATTTGCGAAGTAATTGCCGAGGTGGCACGCAATCTGATCGACGAGGATGGCAACAATCAATGGCCGGACATCTTGCAGTTTCTGTTCCAATGCGCCAATTCACCAACGCCACAGCTGCAGGAATCGGCACTGCGCATCTTCACCAGCGTGCCATCGATCTTCGGCAATCAGGAGACCCAATATATGGATCTGATCAAACAGATGCTGGCCAAGAGCATGGACAACACTGGGAATGCCGATGTGCGCGTTCAGGCTGTTCGTGCCATTGGCGCCTTCATTTTGTACCACGACAAGGAGAAGGAGGCGTCGGTGTACAAACACTTTGGCGATTTGTTGCCGCGCATGCTTGTCATCACTGGGGAAACGATTGAAGGCCAGGATGATCAAAGTTTGCTCAAATTGCTCATCGAAATGACTGAGAATTGTCCCAAGTTCTTGCGTCCCCAGTTGGAATACATTTTCGAGATGTGCATGAAGGTATTCAGCTCGCAGGACTTTGAGGATAGCTGGCGTCATCTGGTGCTTGAGGTCATGGTATCTCTGTCCGAGAATGCAGCCGCCATGGTGCGCAAGCGTGCCGATAAGTATATTATCGCCTTGATTCCGCTCATTCTGCAAATGATGACCGATCTGGATGAGGACGTTGACTGGGCAACGACCGATACCATCAATGAAGATGATCACAGCGATAATAATGTGATTGCCGAGTCCTCGCTGGATCGTTTGGCCTGTGGACTGGGTGGCAAAATGGTTCTGCCCCATGTCATGTCCAGTCTGCCAGCGATGCTTAACCATACCGACTGGAAACATCGCTTTGCCGCCCTAATGGCCATCTCGGCCATCGGCGAGGGCTGTCACAAGCAAATGGAGGTCATTCTCGACCAGGTCATGTCCGGTGTACTTAACTATCTGCGGGATCCCAATCCTCGTGTGCGCTATGCCGCCTGCAATGCCATTGGACAAATGTCCACGGACTTTGCGCCCAACTTTGAGAAGAAATTCCACGAACAGGTGAGACTACAGGACCAGGAATATGTATACTGGATAAATACTAAATGCTTAATACTCTTTCTAGGTGGTGCCCGGATTGTTGCTGCTGCTGGAGGATGAGGCCAATCCGCGTGTGCAGGCGCACGCTGGCGCTGCTCTGGTCAATTTCAGTGAGGATTGCCCCAAGAATATCTTGACACGCTATCTGGACGCCATCATGGGCAAACTGGAGGCCATACTCAACTCCAAGTTCAAGGAGCTGGTCGAGAAGGGCAACAAACTGGTCCTGGAGCAGGTGGTCACCACGATTGCCTCGGTGGCGGATACATGCGAACATGAATTTGTTGCCTACTACGATCGTCTGATGCCCTGTCTCAAGTTCATCATCCAAAACGCCAACTCGGAGGATTTGCGCATGCTGCGTGGCAAGACCATTGAGTGTGTGAGTCTGATTGGTCTGGCTGTGGGTCGGGACAAGTTCATAAACGATGCTGGCGAAGTCATGGATATGCTGCTGAAGACCCACTCCGAGGGCGATCTGCCCGATGATGATCCGCAGACATCGTATTTGATTACAGCCTGGGCACGCATGTGCAAGATCTTGGGCAAGCAGTTTGAGCAGTATTTGCCACTGGTCATGGGTCCAGTGATGCGCACCGCTGCCATGAAACCGGAGGTGGCACTGCTCGACAACGAGGAGGTCGAGGATATTGAGGGCGATGTCGAATGGTCGTTCATTACGCTGGGCGAGCAACAGAACTTTGCCATACGCACCGCTGGCATGGAGGACAAGGCATCCGCTTGCGAGATGCTCGTTTGCTATGCCCGCGAACTGAAGGATGGCTTTGCCGAATACGCCGAGGAGGTGGTCCGTCTAATGGTGCCACTGCTCAAGTTTTACTTCCATGATGGTGTCCGTTCAGCCGCTGCTGAATCGTTGCCCTATTTGCTGGACTGCGCCAAGATTAAGGGACCCCAATATTTGGAGGGCATGTGGCTCTACATTTGTCCCGAACTCATCAAGGTAATCAGCACCGAGCCCGAGCCGGATGTACAGTCCGAACTATTGAATTCATTGGCCAAATGCATTGAAACCCTTGGCGCCAACTGCCTCAACGAGGCGGCCATGAAGCAAGTCCTGGAAATTGTCAACAAATTTGTGCTGGATCATTTCGAGCGTGCCGATAAGCGATTAGCTGTCCGTACCGAGGAGGATTACGATGATGGCGTTGAAGAGGAGCTGGCCGAACAGGATGATACCGATATCTATATACTGTCCAAGGTGGTGGACATTATTCACGCACTCTTCCTTACCAACAAGGCGCTGTTTTTGCCCGCCTTCGAGCAGGTGGCACCGCACTTTGTCAAGCTTCTGGATCCCAATCGTCCCTTTGCCGATCGCCAGTGGGGCCTTTGTGTATTCGATGATTTAATCGGTAGGCATGGGAACTATATAATCCCTAATCTATCTAATTGTATGTTTCTGTTTCCATAGAATTCTGTGGTCCTGCTAGTGCACCGTATCAGCAGATCTTTACACCGGCACTTTTGCAGTATGTGGTTGATAAGTCGCCAGATGTCCGTCAGGCAGCCACCTATGGCTGTGGAGTTTTGGGTCAGTTCGGTGGGGAACAATTTGCCCATACATGCGCTCAGTTCATTCCGCTCCTGGTGCAAGTCATCAACGATCCAAAGGCACGCGAGGTAGAGAATATAAATGCAACGGAGAATGCAATTTCAGCATTTACCAAGATCCTGAAATACAACAAGTCAGCATTGACCAACGTGGATGAGATGATTGCCGCTTGGTTCACGTGGCTGCCCACATCCGAGGATCCCGAAGAGGCGACCCACATCTATGGCTATCTCTGCGATCTGATTGAGGGCAATCATCCAGTCATTTTGGGCGCCAACAATTGCAATCTGCCACGCATTGTATCAATTATCGCGGACACGTTCTGTAACGAGGTGCTGGAGGCAAAGACACCAACTGGAACCCGCATGCTGACCATTGTCAAGCAGATTGAATCCAATCCCGATGTGATGCAGGCTTGCGCCAGCACATTGAGCGCGGAGCAGCAGCAGGCGCTGCAGGAAGCCTATCGGGAATTGGCCGCATCGACGTCAACTTAAACTGGTGGCCCCTCTTTTTGTCTCCTCCATTAACTAGAGCAGCTCCAGCACACACACATAAACACACACACACACACACAGAGAAGGAAATTCTAGGATTTTATATTCCTACTTAAGTTTAACAAAACAACAAAAGGGAAACATTGAAAAGCTAAGCTGAAAACTAACAGATAAGCAAAAAGCATTCAAGCTTTTCTCTCGTTATTGCCACATTTCATATGTGCAAATTCGCAAAAGCGTTACTAAAAATCTATATATATTAGTAAACATATACATAAATAATATATATATACCATACATTTAATTATATACATCATCTATGTATATAAAAGGAAAGTGTATTTGCTATTAGAGAGCATTAATTCTATATATTTATCTATTGTGATTTCAATCGAAAAAACTCGTCTCCCGCTCCCGCAAGGGAGCGTCTTTGGAAGGAAACCCAAACAAAAAAAGTCTGCGTCTCGTTAGAACTTGACATGTTGAATTAAAAACTGTACATGGAAATAACCAATTCCAATAGTTTATCAAACGTTTTTCATATGTTATATACATACATTTATATTTATATTTATACAATATATTATATGGCCATCTCCTTTCGCCAGCCCATCTCCTCTCAACCAGGATTTGAATGTAGTCCGAAACGAACGAATTGTGTTAAATGAAAATTCAAAAAAAATGTGTATTTTAAATTAATAAAAACGAAAAATTTGTAAACTCCGATTGTTTTCTTTAAATGGGATATTGTATGGGATGGAAATGAACGATAAGCGATATCCTCCGCAAGAATGTTTTTGTTTTTAGCTTTTTTAAACTATTTTTTAATGTTTATGTATCTCGTATCTTACCCCTGAAAGAGTTGGCAACACTGCTTATACGCTCAGCTGCTGTTTATAATTGTTGTTGTTTCGTTTTGTTTCCCTGCTAAAAATTCACAAGTTTATGCGGTTTTTTCTTAAGCGTTTTAGCTTTTTTCTAGCTACTTTTATGTTTATCTTAGAGTTGACAGCACTACTCGCGCACTCAGCTATTGTTGTTAATTTCAAAATCAACTTCAATAACGGTCTGAAGGAAATAGATAAGCCAAATCGCAAAGCAGAGCAAAAAGACACGACGATTAGTCAGCATCCGAAGTTCTCTAGACCGAAGAGGCGAATAGTCGAGAGAGAGGGGAATACATATAAAAGTAAAAGTAAGTTGAGTTCAACAAGTGGTTCTGGTATTTGGCGATGTTTTTCTTATAGTTGACAATCATCCAATCAATTTTCGTGTAATGAATGCTCTGCGATGGGATAGCGACAGACAATTTGGCAAACATCCAGCGCATGACGTACTAAGCTATTCCTATTGGCACATTCTTTAATTTAATTGTTTGATTAAAATTGAATTTATAATATTTCTTTTCTAAAGAAAGAAAAAATCCATATATATATATATACTATATAGTGCTGTAACATGTTTTGTATTTGTAAGAAAATTAGTAAATATGTTTCTTGTTGGATCTCGTCTGCCACATCTGTTTGTTTTTCTCGTCCGCGCGCACATTTCGTTCGCAAAGAAGAAGAAGAGAACATGCGAGCGTCACTCACACACACACAAAACAAACAGAAACGGTTTTTTAATGTTTTTATGTTGCGTGCCATAGCAGTGAGCTTGCGTAGCGAAGCAATTGTGGCAACTGCTTGTTATGTTAACTGCTTAGCAAATCTAGCCAATAGCAGTGTGCAGGAAAGCGCCCTCTAGCGCCTGGCTACGTTTTTTGGTATCTCTAGCAATTGTTTTCTGCGCGCCTGCCGGAAAAAAGCGGCAAAAAAAAGGGTAAATTTTGACATTGGTTTTTTTGGCCAAAAAATTCAACTTTGAGCTAGAAATTTGAAAAAAATATCAGAAATTTTTTTGAATTTTTCTCGAATTATTGATATTTGTTGTTTCTCAAATTTCCTGTTATTTCTCAATTTTTTTGGGGTTTTTTCTCAATTTTGCCACCAAAACCAATTTCTAAATAAAGTTAATTATTTGACCTAATTTTGGATTTTGTTGTTTTTTTTAAATTGTTTCTCAATTTTTTTTAATTCATTTTTGTTTTTCCATTTCAAATTTCGCGCCAATTCCAAAAAGTACTCCTCAAACTGTAAATTACAGTTTGACAGCCAGAGCTGTGGCGCCACCTTTTGTCTGTTTTGTGAAACATTAATCGCCACATGCAAATAAAATAGCTAAAAAAGCATCACTGTGCAAGCAACAAATTGGATTTAAAAGAACAAAACGAACGTTTTGAAGGTGCCACTGTGCTTGAAGGTGCCCACACCCGACAATTTTTTTAATTAGACTTTTTGTAAAACTTTTTTGTGAGTAAGCTTGGAAAATATAAATACGAACAACGTTATTAAGATCTTTATTTAGTCTATCCATTATAACCATTAATATTTATTTATATTGATTTTAGGGAAAATTAAATGCGTCGATGCTTACTCGTTAATATTCATGAAAAGATTTACTTAATTGATGTTCGCACACCAAGTCAAACACGTCGAACTTTGAGGGAGCCGCACGCTGAAAATTGAAATTTTTAAAACCAACGATCCCGCTCGCCAACTAGTCAAAACACGTTATAAATTGAAACGAGTCGTGCATGCTCACCAAACATGCCTTTCGTGTGTGGGCACCTATGAACTATGAATGAACTAAGTTCAGTCAAACCTAATCTAAGCGATTCGGAACAGTGTACAGTGTACGGTGCGGCGTAATAAACAATTTCTAATAATTATAACAACTTATAACAGAAACAATAATATCAAACTATTCAGAAATCTTGTGCGGTACTTAGTAATTGGGTTTTTAAATATAAGACATAGAACAGTTACCTTGTTGTCGACACTTATGCATTTATAAATGCACATACAAACGTTGTAGGGCGAATTTTGATTTATTAAGCTGCATAAGTGTGGGTGTAGATTGTCACCGTTATTTTGCGTACATTCGTTAAAGTGATGCCTGGGTCTATATTACTTGTGTTGTCTATTTTATTGACATATTAGTATACTTATTATCGATTCAACAAAATGAGCGATATTGTGTGCTTGTATTATAATTTATTTACATTGCAATGCCTTTTATCAAACTACTATAGAACATGAATATGTATCTATGTGTGTGTGTACGTAGACAAGTGTATTTCTGTGTTAATTCTATTAAATTAAAACCATTAACAGATGGACACACTCACGTACATACACATGTTTGCATTTAGTGCATGTGCTAATTAGGTCAAATGCACACATAGTACGTACATATGTATGAATGTACTTATTAAGTTCAATATACGAATTGTACTCAATAAGCTGATAATCCATACTAACCTAACAGTAGCTAGAAAGGTGCTTCCTGTGCATAAATATTCATGAGGCATTGAAATAGTAGGTACACTTACCTAGTGTACGTTTCTCCATGTGTTTTTTTGATCCAAAACAATGTATAGTGTTCATAAATGCCTACAAGGTTCAATGCTCGCTTGCGTGTCCGTCTGTTCCCTAGTTGGTTGGCTGTCGACGTCGTTGTTGTAGTTATGTATGTTTGTACATATATGTATGCAGTCATGTATGTACATATATAGCAAACAAGTTGTCTGCAATTCCGACCTGCAAAAGACATTATTGTCTGTCGGAATTGTTTGTAGTTGATTTAAGTTCATACACTCATAAATACAAATGTATCATAAAGCGTCATAGAAAGATTGAGCACCCTTGCAGTAGGCCTATTTACATTAGACATTATGCCCATGACATCATCTTATGTACTGCTTGAATGCATATCAGTGTTGCCAACTCTTGAGAAGCTAGATTAACAAGCTGTGTTGAGCGGCAGAAAAAAACTATTCTAAATTTTACAATTTATTAATTTTACCTGCAAAAATGTTGATCATTTTTTTTCCGCTACTTGCTGTTTTCGATTCTTGCAATTAGGCGGAAAAAAGCCAGATTTAGTGGGAACAAGCCGTTCTAGCAACACTAATGCATTGGGTACAGACGAATACATTTGTATTTACATCAGTGATGACAAAAATGTTCCAAAAAAAGATACATAACGGCCAAAGAAAACAGGGGAAAAAAGCTGAATAACTAAAAAGAAAGACAGAACATCAAGCCAAACTTTTTTTTCAATTTTTTTATTTTTATTTAAAATTTTTATAGCATCTTCAATGAATTTTTTCCGGCATTTTCTTTGTCGTTCCTCATTGCCATTCTTTGTCATTCCTCAATTTAGTTTTTACCAAGCTTAAAACCCTCTCTACTTCTGCATTCGACCATGGCAACGATAGACGAGTCAGAGCGAAAGTGACCACTTCTGAAAATGGGTTAATTTTGACGTATTTTCAACATTCTCCCATTTTAAGAGGTGGATTTTGGCTTACTGGGAAAGTGTTTTCGCCATTTTATCGTTTCCATTTTCAAAAAGTTCCGAAATTGGCAGTATAGAATCCTTTTTGGATTCAATTTACAGGGTGACCAGAAATAACGGAGACAAACATTTTTAACTATAATTTTACTAAACGAGAGAAATTTAGCAAAGCAACAATTAGTAACGATAAAGTGGATCACTAGTAGTAAGATTCTCAGCCGGTTTCGAAATGGTCTCCTCCAGCTGCCATGCACAGGTCCAAACGTGATTTAAAATTGTAGGCCATGGGCCGCAGGTCCTCGGGAGACAGTCGGTTCCATTCCAAGAGCAGCGATTGCATCAGCGCCTCCAAACTTTTGTGAGGCTTAGCACAGGTCCTGGCCTCCAATATCGACCACACGCTGTAGTCCATCGGGTTGAGATCCGGCGAGTAGGGTGGCCATTCAGCAGACGAGATGAAGTCCGGAAAATGGGTTTTGCACCAGTCTTGCGTCATTTTCGCCTTGTGAGCCGGCCAGAGTCCTGTTGAAAAGTCCAGTCCGCATCGCCGAAGTGCAGTTGGGCCCAAGGAATTACCACGGCGTCGAGAATGTCGTGGCGGTACACTTCTTGGTTTCTTTTAACCCCTTGATCCACGAAAACCAGGGGTTTCTTGCCGCTGGCGCAAATGCCGCCCCAGACCATAACGGACTTCGGATTTTGGCGATGTTTGACAATGGCCGACGTACCCGAAGGTTCGGCGGACCAGATCCTGCAGTTTAGTGGTTGTGAGCCTGCTCGACGGTTACCAGCTTCTCATCCGTGAGAAGGACGCGCTCCTATCGCTGACCTGCGGCCCGACGCTTGAGTTGGTGGCATCTTTGCAGTCGCACGCGCTTGTTTTCATCCGTGAGGATCTGAAATTTTTGAGCTTGTACGGCTTGAGTCCAAGGTGCTTCTTCGCCATTTACCAAACAGAATCACGTTTCATTCCGGTCTCACGGGCAATTTTCCTCATGGAGACCCTCGGATTTCGCATCACCCGCTTTCGAATGATTTGACGATTGGCAGAAGTATTGACGGTGCTTTTTTTTTCCTCTTCCCGGACGATTGCCTTCATGGTCAATCTCATTAAAGTGGCGGGTGGCCTTGGACACAGTCTACCTAGGCACCTCGAGCAAACGAACAAATTCACATTTGACGTTTTTCTTGATGAAACAGCTCTAAAATTGCACAACGTTTACTTGACATTCTGAAACCACAGGAAAATATAACAGCAATGGATAAAAAATGTTGTGACTAGTACAAAAAAGAATGGAGAATACAATAAAATAACATTTAATTAAATCCGGTAACATACTTTTGCTTACGGACATATTAAAGTTTGTCTCCGTTTTTTCTGGTCACCCTGTAATTGAATCTAAAAAAGTCAGATTTTCGGATAGAAGATGTTTGAGATTTTTCCCGGCAGCAGTTAAAAGTCAGACAAATCTTTAAAAAAAAATGCCAAATTGGCATCACTGATTTACACATATGAATGTACTTCTGGTACTTGTACACATTTGTACAATTTGCGGAGGAAATTATAATATAGTCGTGATGGATACGGTTCCAAATCGGGCTGTGCAGTGTAATAAATACTTAAGTACTGCAGTGCGGGAGTACAAAGTGTCAACTGCAACCCCTCCACATCGTGTTGTTTTTCAATTATTTCTGCTTTAGGATAAAAGAGAAACAGCGTACGCAAATGATTATTGAATTTGCGGTCATCTGCGTTTTCCAAATGGTTTGTTTTTAGGGTTATTGTCTGGTTTACACGTTGAATTGTAAATATTTACAGTTTTAAATTTATTGTCGTCTTTTCCAGTTGGGTGAATCATTTCTGAATAGGCATAAACATATTTAGAGAGCTCTTTCTTAGGATTCTTGTTTATCATTACCAAAAAAAAATGTGCTTAAATTTTTAGTTGCAGATTCAAGTACATCCAATACAATGTCGAGCAGCCCGAAGCCCGTCAAGAAAGTGCCCATTCACTTGCAAAGCGCTCAGAATCGAGTTTACATTAAAAACGGAGAAATCGTCAATCACGATAAGAATTTCAAGGCGGATGTTTATATTGAGGATGGAACAATTAAGTATGGCATAAAATAATAAATCTAATCAAAATATCTTATTAATAACTACAATTTTTTAAAGATTTGTTGGGGCTGCAAGCGATATTACAGTGCCTGGAGGTGTTCGAGTCATCGATGCATCGGGCAGGATGATTCTACCAGGTGGCATTGATCCCCATACGCGTCTGCAAAGTCCCTTTGGTGACACTATCTCCACTGATGAGTAAGTGAACTAGAGTCCTACATTATTGCATAGTTATTCTAATTTCTGTGTAATTCCACAGCTTTTATAGTGGAACAAAAGCGGCTGTTGCCGGCGGCACGACTATGATAAGTACGTTATCTATTAATAACCTGAAGTTGGGAAGTATAAATATATTTTCATTCTATGGAATTAGTTGACTGTGTCTTGCCGAGGAAACACGAGTCAATGATCGAGGCTTACGACAAGTGGCGCAGCTGGGCGGATTCCAAGGTGTGTTGTGACTACGCTCTCCATGTGGGCGTCACTTGGTGGTCCAAATCGGTGTCCGAAGAGCTTGGTATACTGAGCAGGGAACTCGGAGTCAATTCATTCAAAATGTATATGGCCTACAAAGGACTGTATATGTTAAATGACCCGGAGCTTCTGGACGCTTTCGAAAGAATTAGGACTATTAATTGCGTCGCAATGGTTAGCTAACTAATATTCAGATTTATAAGAAAGCAATTGACCTTGTTGCCCTCCAGGTACACGCTGAGAATGGTGATGTTATAGACAAGAAGGTGAAAAGCTTATTGGCCGAGGGTGTATCCGGACCAGAAGGCCATGAGCTGTCGCGGCAGGAGGAAGTTGAGGCTGAAGCTGTGAATCGCGCTTGCATGTTGGCCCATCAGGTGAGTACAGCTTTGTATTAGACCTTAAACGCATAATCACATCAAGAGAAAATTGTATGTATAATTCAAAAGCTCAAAGAAACGGGAGGTGGGAAATGTTGCAAACTATGTATACGAAATTTGATTATAATTGTTGATTTCTTAATTTGTTATCTGTTCTGTTATTATTTCCATAATGTATGATGCACTCTTGTACAGATATAAATATGTATGTGGTATGTGGCACTTGGTATTACTCCAATAAATATTACACCCGATGCTGATGCACCTTAACAAAATAATAAATACATAAACATACGTTGATCACTGTATGTGGTATATGTTATTAGCAAATAAAGATGAAGCACGAACTACTATTGTCAGAGCCCGGTCATAAGCTAACCCTTGATGCATTAACGATAAAGATAACGATGGCACCCGAGCGTTCCAGTTCCTGATCAAGCTTCTGGCGAAGTAAGTTGTACAGAGTAAATTGGCATTGGATTGTCTCAAAAACAGCTAACACACAATAACCCTAGTCTTGTTATCATCATATCTACTAATGCATAAGTCTCATAAAAAAAAGCTGGCCACTAATTGTTTGTCATATGATTAGATGAAGACACCTCTGTATGTCACCGGAGTGACCAGCAAATCCTCGGCAGAGCTTGTGGGTCGTGCTCGTCGCAGCGGCTATTGTGTCTTTGGTGAAACGCTGGCCAGCTCCATTGGCCGAAGTATGAGTAATGTGCCCAAATCGGAGCTGATTTACTATATCACCAGTCCACCAATTCGCATGTCAGCGGAAACTCCCAGGCAACTGATGAAATCGTTGGCTTAGTAAATATTTATTTTGTTTTTTATCAAAAGCGTAATCATTAACAGCTTTTTCCATTTGCAGCGATGATCTGCAGGTCACGGGAAGCGATAATTGCACCTTTAAGAAGCAGCAAAAGGAAGTTGGACACAACAACTTTACGAAAATTCCAAATGGTGTGAATGGTGTCGAGGATCGCATGTCGCTGGTGTGGGAGAAGGGAGTTCATCAGGGCTTGCTCGATCCGTGCAGATTCGTTGCCGTAACTAGCACAAATGCCGCAAAGATTTTCAATATCTACCCACAAAAGGGGCGAATCGGTAGGTTGTTAATCAAAAATATAATATTCATTTATTTATGTAAATGTATCTTTAGCTGTTGGCTCGGATGCTGATCTTGTTATATGGAATCCACACGCCACACGCACTATTTCGAAGACCACTGATCATCATGCTTCCGATTTTAATATATTTGAGGGCATGAGCGTGCACGGTGTGCCTGAATATGTCTTAGTGCGTGGACGAATCTGTGTCGACAATGGAAATCTTCGTGTGGCAGAAGGATTTGGACGTTTCATACCGATGTCAGTGCGTCCTCCTTTTGTCTATGACATCATTGAGGGCAAAGTGAAATCACATGAAGTCTCCTTAGAGCATCACGAAGAACATATTAATGGAAATCTGACCAAAAAGTATGGTGAATTGGACATCATAATACCGCCGCAGGAGCCCATACATGAACTGCTCGCGGCTGGCGGAGGTGGAGGCTCCAACTGCAGTTCACCCTCTCTGAAGGGCGCCGTTGAAGGCAGACGAGATATGCAAGAGTCATCCTTCTCCATTAGCGGTAAATTTTAAAATAATTGTTACATTTTACTATTACTTATCTTTTTATTTGTCTCTTTTTTCAGAGGAACTGGACACCTCTAGTGTCCGACCTAGCATTAAGGTCAGGAATCCCCCAGGCGGAAAGTCCAGTGGCTTCTGGTAAATGACCAGCTAATTCAGAAGCTATCGCACAAAGTGGACCTTTTCAGTCAGTAACTGCGCTCATTTCAACATAGATTAACATAAATAACCACAAATTAGCTTGAATATTTATTATATTTATTTAATACCCGTTGTACGATTGACTTATGTTTTGTTTTTCCTTAATTTATTAACTTAAGCATGTTATGTTACATGCTTATAGTCAAACACTACTACTTACTACTTGCTGATTATATCAAAGAGAGCTCCAAAAACATTTTGTAACTAACAGAATTGAATTAACTTTTCTAATATATACGAACAGATAAATGTCTAAAATATATCTCCATTTATATACATCTATAAGTACTAATATACGTATATAAAGATAATCAAAATTAATTGTAAACGCTGTTTGAAATAGATCTTGACAGATTTCTAGCTTCCGAGCCAATATCAAATTTCATCAAATCAAAAAAGGAATGCTATCATTGACGTTCTAAAATAATTATTATAATAAAATGAAGGGTACACAAAATATAAATAATTTCCAATTATTTTCATACTTATTATGGTATAGCTCACAATAGCTTGATTAGAAATCCATGATCCCAGTTAAAATATGGTATTATTCATAGATTCCTTTCACTTCCAAGTGTAATCTGATTAAACCAAAACGTAACATCTCTAATGGAGTAATTTATTGAAGAAAGGCAACATTAGAATGTTTTTTTTTATTTTGAATATTTGTCGGAGTATTTAATCTCATTCTTAATACGCCGACTTTCTCTTCTGAAAGTTAAAAAAAAAAATGCACTTGTGTGTTTTACATGTCGTTTTGAATATTTTATTATAATTTAACAAATCATAAATTAATACAAAATTAATAATTAATCTAATTGATGAGGAATAGAGCTCGTAGACTGTGAAAATTGTTATAAAAAATCATACGTAAGACATACACTATTGCCGGAAAATTGAAAGAGACTCAGAAAAGACGAGTACAAAAGTACGAGAGCAGCACCGTAATGAACAAATCTGTTCTCACAAGTACATGTACATTTCTATTTATGTATGTAGTAGCTACGTAAAATATCATTTTTGGTTTATCTGAAGTTGCTGCTGTCAGTGAATGAGTTCAACTCCATACATATTAATTTCCAACATCGGCTTTCTGTTCTGATCGATCGATTATTGAGCGATTTAGATGCGCAGATTGGGATTTGTGTAGCGCACATATTTCAGCAGAGCATCGTTCTCCTCGCAGACGAAGGGCTTCTTGTGGTGGCAGGCAACGTCGTGCCAGTTGACGCCATCATTGTAGAACTGATTCAACAGAGCCAAACAGTTTTCGGGTGCGCCGTTCTGCTTGAACTCACGGTTATCGGGCTGGGGCAGACCAATGCCGCCCTGCGGCGACCAATCGCCCTGAGAGCGCTCTGTGGTGGGTGCCAATTTCTGCAGAGTGGCTGTCCAAAACCAACCATTCACATTCGTGGGCTGCAGATCGGGACGCTCACACCCCTTGAAATCGCACTGGCGACCGCTGGTCCAGATATATTTCACCTGTAATATTAAAAACAAATTTTTACTAATTATTTTAAGTTTATTCTTTAGCTATTTTTTTTTAAGAATTTGACTGAAATTGCATTGAAACTGCAGTGTGACGTATGAGCAACGGATAATCAATATAAAAACATTGAAATTTTTCTTAAACAATCTTTACAGTTCTCAACTAGTTCAAGTTCATTGCACTGTCGGTGGTGCATGCCGTTAGCTTTAGCTTTAGAGTACGCTTGAAAATGCGCTGTCACCGATTGTTGCAGATAGAAATTTAAGCTTCGGCTTTTTGGGGCATAGTCACAATAGTCAGACAGACAGATAGACTGCCAGATAGCAGTGGTGGGTATTATGGTGCCATTGAAAGCGAACTCATTCCAAAGTCACGCCCTATGTATATATGTATGTGTGTATGTATGTGGCGGCCGCACCCGTTGATGGGTTTCGTCGTTGAGCGGCTGTCAACATTTAAAGAGACCTACGGGCAGCGAGAGCAACCGCAATGTTCATCAGTCACTTTCACCTGAGTGGCTAAACAACTGTTGATTTTATACCTATATACATTTAAATACGAATGTATGTGTGTGTGTGTGTGCCCTTTGGAAAACTCCAATGAGCGGAAAGTCACAAATGGGCATCGAATTGTTTTCTATTGTTTGCCACAGATTGTAATTGTTAAAGGTTTCATAAATTGCGGCATTGCGGAAGTAAGTAAACAGGTGCAATTGCTTAAATGGAGATGGAGTTGGAGTTGATGGACGGGAAATTGTTGGCTTTTAACTCTCCCATAAAGTAAAAGTCCAACACAGCTGATAGCTGATAAATCTGCATGATTTGATAAACTGTAGCTGTAGATTATCGTATTCCAAATTGAACAAAAGAAAATTTCAACTTTTAGGCACTTGATAAATTGCAGCAAGTTCGTTGCTTAAGTCTTTTGATTTGACAGCTCAAATTTGAATCGCTTCCTGTTAAGTCGCATGTTTATTATGCTGCCATTAATAATATAGTAACATACGAATCCATATTGATTGTTGTTTAATTTTGTGCAAGTATATATTGTATTTCCTTGGGTGTTTTCTTACAACAACTTTCGTTTTCGTTTTCATTACAATTTCATTTTTCACACGTATGCCAGAGTCAAAGTCAGAGTTGAAGTTGGAGTCAAAGTCGAAAACTCACAGATGAGATGAGTAGATGAGCAGCCAGTGGACACAGCATCCATAAGAGTTATAGACGCTCTGTTTTGGACACTTGTGTGTCTGTCAGGCACGAGTTGCATAAGACTTTGAGTCGTGTGCAAACCAAGTTTAATAATAATAACGTCTGGCCGGTTCAATAACAAAATTGCCAGACAACTGGAAAAGTTTTTGACCGACTTTGCATTGAACTTGACGTGTAATCTGATTTAAAATTTAATGTGCCTCATCCCATTCGCATTCGCATTGTATTAGGGCCACTTTATAATTCATTGCATCAATTTTTTTTTTGGCACACTTTAAATAACAATTAGAGCTGTCACAACCAGACACATGACTTAACTTTTACCGTTTTTATCGCATGTTTTGTCAACTTGCGAATGTTCAAAACAGAAATGATATAATATTGTATCAACAAAAAGATAAACTGCAAAGCAGACTTCATTAATTATTGCCAATTGGGGGGATTTATTTCGGAAGGTGCCAAAACTTTTGTTAATATTCATTCGATTTTTTTTTATGAATCGCAGTCTATCTATCTATTTATCTATGTATTTAGCTCTCAATTTCAACCTTTCGCTTTCAAACTGTCGTTTTATTGTCAGTGGCAAAAGTGATTTGTTAAATTAGTTGAATTTAAAAGACGTTTTTGTCTGTCAAATTTAAATCAACTGGTTTGAAAATTAGCATCCTTATGTTTGCTGATAATTATATCAAACAAGTAACTTTATAATTAAAAGCTTGAAAATATTTTAAATTAAATTAAAGTTATTTAGGGAAAAGTTTTAAATTTAATGTAATTCTTTGACTAGTTACTTACATTTTCGCCCACAACACGCTGCTTGATCCATTCGTTCTCCAGACTGGTCTCCAGAGAAACGGAGTCCATGCAACGTCTGCGACAATAATTCCTGGCCGTCAGCCAATCCTCCTCCACGCCCTTTAATTGTGGGTCTCTCCACGAGAAGAAGTATCTGCAAGTGAAAGTGAAATTGATTGGGTATAAATAATGTTGATTCTTTTGTGAAATGATAAATCAATATGTATTTTTAATATGAACTCACCCTTTGCCATCGGGCGTCTTCTCGTGAATTATACGCTGGGCGCACAGTTGTGGATTTGGTGGTTCGAGACGTCCATTTTGGAACTGGGCCGAGCCCAAGGTGCACAGACCGATCAAACAGACACTGGCGATAATGAACGCTTTCATTTTCTATATAGTTTTCTCTGTCTCTTTCTTTTACTGTAGCACACTCACTCCCACGCACTTTCGTTGTTGTTTCTGTTTGTTTTTTATTTCTCTCACGACGAGCTCACATACGACCGACCGATCGACTGTCTAAACGCAACTGCAATGACACAGATATTTCGGCAACACCCGCTCTTATATATGGGCGAGTGGATCAACGAGCTGCACTTCGGCAGCGACTGCGACTTCGGCTGCGACTTCGGCTGTGAGTTCGGCTTTGACTTTGCTGTTTTTGGGCTGCACTTCGTGCGGTTTTTCAAATCAACATTTTTTTGGAGCTGCTTTGCTTACGATGTTGAATTTTAAATGGCCGGTTAAATATTATTTTGGGGACTCAGCGTCCTCCCGAAAGCGACGATTGTATATTATATACGAGTACTTACGAGTATGTATGTATACGTGCATGTATGTTACCAATGTCCATCATTCAGACAATGCGAGTACGCGCCTTGCAAATTGTAATTTCTTGTCATTTATGCTGCCATATTTACTTCCCCAGTGAACAATCTAATTAGCTACACAAACACGTCACGAGCAACGTCTCTTAAATCTCTAGTGTCTAGACCCAAATATCTCAATGGTCTCTGCTTTGCTTTACTTTACTTTACATAATTTAATGCATTTTACTTTTGTCGTACTCGTATTTGTTTCAAAATATACCTATGTATATTTACTGTTGGTCCACTTTGAATTTCTTTGACTCGTGTGCTCTTTTTCTGCTTTACTTTACTTTAGTTTGGTTTACTGTGATTTGTGATTTGTTGCTTTGCCTTTGGCTATTACATAACTACCAAATTGTTGACCAAATTTATTTTGCTGAAAGTCACAGGTGACACATTTTCTTACTGGTCTCCTCCAGCTGGAGGTAGTGACATTTTCCAATTAGGAAAAGTAGTCAATGTCCAATTTCTAAGTAGTCAACATATGTATTTATGTGGTTTAAGACCCAATTCAGAAACTGCTGGAGAGTTTTTAGCACTGCACTGTCCATATTGATAGAAATGCATAAAAACTTGTTCATAAATAGAGACAACATTTGTAATTTGCTCAAATGTTTTAATTTCCTTGGTATCGTAAGCCGATAAAATTGTTAAATAAAAAATCACTATTTTTTAAGGAATATAAAATATTTAATTAAAATTTATTACTTGATGATTTTCTAAATTTAAGCCTAAAAAATTACACATTTTAGAAAATTAAAGCTACGATATACGGGGAAGATTAAAAGCTTGAGTAAGTCGAAGTAAAAAAGAAGAGAAAAGTGAGAAAACAACTGAAAGTATCTTTTGCGATCTCGTTTAACAATTGGTAATATATTTTAAGATACATTGACTGATGGGTGTAAGTACACCTCTTACTCGAATTCAATTCAGTTGATGACAAACAAGTAGTTTAACCATTACATAATACCCATAAATAACCAGAAGATTTACATACTTGTGTTTATGTACGTGTACGTGATATTGCATAAGCCTCCAAAATGACGCTGGCAACAGCAACAACTGCATTATTTTGGGCTGAGCCCCCAGCTCATCACATGCCCAAGACGCGTCTCCCAAGTCACAAGTCCCAAGCATCTCCAGATCAAGGTCAAACTGGCGGCAAAAGAAAACAGCGACAGCAACAACAACAACAACAACAACAGCAACAAAAGCAATGCAAACATCGTGTACCCCAATGGCGAAATTTAACCAGTCGATATCAAATTAAATGCCCAGTCGCAGTCGCAGTCACAGGGCCCAAGCCCAAGTCCAAGCTCAATTCCAATACCAATACCCATCCCAATCCCCACACCCAACCCAGCCCGCTACACGACGCTGTCCGGGCAAGTGTCGTACTGTTTGGGAAGCTTTTGGGAAGTTTTCTGCCATTTCAACACAGCAGAAAAAAAAAGTCGTTAAATTTTTGCTCATTTTATGCGCTGAGATTTTTGGTCAGTTTTTATACCCTTGCAAAATATGTAACGCATTACAGGACTTACAGGATCTTGTTTAATCGTATCACCATATCATGAAAATTAATATTTAGTATAAAAGACTTTGTTATTTTTGTGCATTTCTCAAACAATCTCACATATTGTTTATTTGGTATTGTTTTATACGCACTCAAAATTGGTTTAAATCTTATTTTTATATTTCATATAACAAACTTTGTTGTCAATCAATCTTATAGATTTGAATTTGCCTTACAAAATCGGAATATACCATATGCAGTGATCTGTTGAAAATGGCCAGTGTATTCAATCTTCGGCGTGCTGAAGGTAAACTTTCTTTATTATTGTTTTATTTTTTTGGTATATTAGCATGATCATGTTCACGTGCGGTGGAGCATGTAGCATGTAGCGCCCTGTCATCCGTATTTGTCATATGTGTAAGTACAAGTATGTGTGAAGGGAGGTGTGTATGTATGCGTGTTGATCCCATGAACGGGTACCAGCTGTAAAAGATGCGTGTTGCACACTCGTCAACTTGGCAGGTGCTCGTTACAGATACAGATATCTCGGTATTTATGGATAATACCAAACTACTTGAATGCCTCGCCCATGTTTGCGCATGTTTATGTAAAAATTTAAGTACCCAACATCATCATCATCTCATAATAATCATAATAAACATGCCCAAAAATATGTGTTTTCTTTGACATACTTATACTTATACATTTATCCCCGGATAAGAGGCCAACGATAAATTCGATTTAGCGGAGAAAATTTTTTAGATTTACTATTCAGATAGCAGCATTACATATTAAATTTGGGCATCAAAAATAACTAATGAAATTCACTTGCAAAAAAATGAAATTTTAAGCTTTTCGCCAAAGTATTTTTTATTTTTTTTTAAATTTAGATGTTTTGAGAAAGTCTTGAATACATTTATTTACACACTTTATGAATCTTCGCTATTAATTTTAGAACTTTTAATTAATAATTAACAAAAATTGTAGTTTTAGTGCGGTCTACCTTTTGTATTTGTTAACTTAATACTCAAGATAGATCTGGCTAAAAAAATGTATTATACTGATGCGGTCTAGGATTTCAGACTGTGTTATGTGAAAAACACGCCCATGTAAATTATGTCAATTGGTTGCAAGGAACTGACAAGTGTCAATAAGAGAGGCTGGGGCTTGTTTATTTGTTTATGAACAAATTACTTCATGTTTACGCAATAAGTTCCCGGCAACGGGTTCGGCGCGCTTACGACCAATTTACCGATGTCTCGGCCAAAGAGATGTGTGTGTGTAATCAATTGCTTTTATCACGATGTAAACACGAATCACGAGTAAACTGAAAATATATGTAAGAAAAAGTTAGTTATTCAAATATTTGTTTTTTCGAGAATGGTAAAAAATACACTATCAAAAAAGGAGCTTCAAAAAAAATTATTAATCAGTTTGGAATTATATAATATACATAGATAAATTAAAAAAAAAAATGGGAAGCTTTGTGTAAATTAATTGGCAAGTTTTACTAAATTAAGGAAAATAAATATCAGCTGGAGAAATAGTATAATTGTTTTTGTATAAAATTGAATCAAGATTAGAATCAAAGCCATGAGTTAAGGGATTCGTTTAATCTTGGTAGAACTTGGTCCAAAATTTTGGAGGTCTCCAGTCTTTTAAAGGAAACAAACGCCAGTTTTAAAGGCTGATCGTGCGTGTTAATAAAGGAATTCTGCAGACACGCTGTCATCTTTAGTTATACAAAGGTAAATATGTGTTAAAGGAGAGAAAGTGAGGGCCGCTGTGTTGTTGTTGTTGTTGTTGTTGTTTTATATTTTTAGCCTTTTTTACATCGAAGATATTTTGCACAGCTTGCATATTGTTCAATTTTGTTTACGTTCAAGTAGTATGTGTGTGTGTATTGTATGTGTGTGTGTGTGTTATTATCTGCCAACTATTTGCACAAGAAAAAGAGAGTCGGACAGGTGCAGCCGGCCTAATTCAATAGGTGCGAATAGACAGAGCAAATATTTAAAGAAATGAGCTAAGGCACATTAAACACATTTCTCTTAACAACCGACTGTAATTGATATTATGTAAAAATGCACCCCCATTTGGATTTCCCCCTTATCATATTTGTTACTTTGGCCAACTCGTGGCCCAATCAATGTCACATTTTTGAATGCCTAAAATGGAACAACAGCAACTGCGATAATTCGTACTTATTATTTATGTCGTCGGCATATGCATATGCCTATAAAGAAATAATAATTAAAGTTTGCTTTATGTTCACACCGTGATTGGACTTTAAATATGTGCTTATATTTATTTATAGAGTTCATTTGGAAATTATAATGTTTGTTCTTGGCTGTTTGCTTGTGATAGAAACACCATTGAGCTTATGCTAATATTGTTTTTAGGAAATCATACACAATATAGGTTACTACATGACTAAATAATTTTTGACTTTTTTAAAATTAATTTTATATAAGAGGTCACCGAGTATTTTACTTATTAACAATCTTTTTTTTTCAAAATGTACAAAACAGAACAGAATTCGGAACAGGCTTAATAAATTTAATGCTGAGACACAACTGAATTTCGTCCAGTTTTCGCATTTGTATTCAATTTGTGGAATAAGTAGATTTGGCAGTTATCCAACTTTTATATAAATACTCTACTAGTGTTAGACTCTATCCAAATAAATGTGATTTTGGAGGCCAAGGCTACGTTTTTTGTGTGTCAGCCAGGGGCATCGACGCCTCTTGATCTGATCTTGTTGACACCTGACGAGGCCTCACAACTTGGAACTTGGCGCCACCGATTCAAAAACATTGCGTGCCTTTTGTAGATACAAACTTTCATAGATTAATGCGAAGTTAGGGTATGCATAATGATGTACATTGTCATTGCTATAGTTACAAATGTCAATTGGGCAATAAAAATATTTGAAGCCAAATGCTTCTTATGGTCAAAATGATGTAATACGGTAATATTCATAGTTTCAGTGGCATTCATTATGTTGTTGTTGTTGTTGTTGTTGTGGGTATTCGGTTTGTATTTTTGCAAGGTGTCGCTGGTTGCGGACATGGGACGTGGATATGGATGTTGACATGTCGCTGCCGAAATGCGAACCACAATCGCATTCCAAGCAGATAGTCAATGGCCTTGCGGCGTCACAAGGCGCCTTCGCTCACGTGTTATTTTATGCGCTGGATAAATTTATGCGTCTCCCAGTTTATGGCATTAAAGTGCCGATTCATTCATTGCACTTTCACGCAAAATAGCATTATAAATCAGTTGAAATGCGAATTAAACTGCTCTTAACAATCTTATGTATTATGCATGTGCCATTTGTCTTTTAAATGGGTTGAATGCAAAAAAAAAAAACAAAATGTAATAATCCAGATTCAAAATGTAACGAAAATGTCCCATTGAAAAAGCTGATTGATAGAAAACTCTCCAATTAACCAAATTTCTCCACAAATTTGCAAGACTCGTGTTGTTATTTTTCAGCACTACGATTGTTGGCCGACCACCACGGAATATCGGCGGACCCAATGCTGCCACACGTTCCAAAATAAATTGTGAATTTATTAAAATCTAAATGAAATTTATTAATTCGATTTAAAATATAAATAAAAAACAACTTTGAGAAAATTTTTTTATTATTCAACATTCAACAGCTATAAAATTAGAAATGACGAAAAAGAATCATTTATAAAAATTACCTTAAACGGGCTATCGTCCCTTTTTCGGGAACCAAGGCTGCCACCCCGTCTAACTCTGCTGAATAAGCTGAATGGCTATTGTTTTTTTTTTCCACGACGTTTTTGCATTCAATTTGTTATTAAATGTGATTTAATTAACAAACAAGCATAGAATTGAGCAAACAAATTTCTGTAATGTGTCATTCCAGCTTAATCTAAGTAAGCTAGTGAAAAGCTAACACACATATTATCGAACATTGCGTATTTTGAGCCGAAAACAGTGGAGAGAAGAACACACACGTTCTCCAATATTGCGTATTTTGCTGAAATAATTGCGTCAAAAAGTTTAGAATTGTGTAGCGTTTTCCAAGCGTGAGAGAATAGTAGATACAATGGGACGCCGCTGCTGCGTGGCAGATTGTCCGTCGACGTCGCGGCTGTTGGAGCACCACGGCGTCACTTACCACTCATTTCCTTTGGACGCCGTCATACGCGCGATTTGGATCAAAAACTCGCGTATCAGTTTGGACCGGCAAATAACGAAGAGTGTGCTTGTGTGCTCGCGTCACTTTAGACGTCTCGACTTCAATACCATACGAAACGGAAAGTATTTGCTCAAGCCGCGAGTCTTTCCCACAGTCTTCCCGTGGGGCAAAATGGAGCCCTCAGAGATTGAGGCTGATCACCGGGCCCTGCAGGCTTCAGTGGATGGCACTGGAGTTAGTGGGGCGGCAAACAGCTCCACCAGCGAGGACGTCATCAAGGCAACTGTTGATCAAATTGTTAACCAAATCATGCAGGAAACGGCTGAGAGAAAAGCAGCAGCAGCTGCCGCAGCAGAGGCATCCGCCAAAGCTGAAGCCGAAGCCGAAGAAAGCCAAACGGTGACGGCTAAGGATGAGCCAAGTGGCGAAGTGGCCAAGACACCAACTGAAAGTACAGTTCCAGTTCCAGTTGCAGATACCGTACCCGAGGCTATACCAGCTCCACCTGACGCAGCTGAGGAACTGATAGCATCGACCAATAGTTCAGCCTCGCCAGTCTCTATCTCGCCGCCCAAATACGGCTCGCCCACGAACATGACGATTGGGGCACGCCTGGAGGCGCTGAGCGTTGATAGCGTCTGGCTGCCGGCTCGTATTGTCGAAGTGAACGAGTCGGAGCAGACGCTGCTCATCCGTTTCGAGCGCAACAGCAAGCTTAAGTCTTCGCCCTCAACGGCCGGCGGATACCAGGAGTGGATTGCCATCAAATCGGAGCGTCTGCGTCAGCGCATCAGCTCACGGGTGGTGCCCGTTTTTGAGATTGAGGAGAAGTGCATGGCACGCTGGTCGGGACCGCGAAAGTTCCCTGGTACCATCAAGAAACTGCTTGGCAACGACACTTACGAGGTTCTCTTCGACGACGGCTACACCAAGAATGTGCGCGCCGTGCACATGAACAAGTTGCCCCGCCAGATTGCGGCCACAGCCGAAGTGGACACTGAAATGGCCACCACAAGTTCCGTTGCAGTTAAAAGGCCAAGTACCGGACCGCCAAGCAGCAGCAAGAAGAGCAAGACGGCTCCCCAGCGCAAGGATTGGCCGCTGCTGGATATGTCCAATTTGGATTTGGGTATGTAGCAGGAAATTAATATATGTTTATCGGATAGAGGGCACATTTTGAATTTGTAGAAAATCGTTAGAAATATCACTCAGCTGTTCAAGATTGTCTGTCAAATTAAAGTGAATTGCTGTCATTGCTCAATCAAAAGACACTTTATCCCCAAACATATTTCGATGATTAGTTGCCGACAACACATTTCCAAAGTAAATTGGTTATGGGAAAACAGAAGGAGCTGCAGACCCCATAGAGTATTTACATATATTCTTGATCACTACCACGGTTGCCACTTAAAAATATCAGAATGAGCCAAAAACAGACAAAAAATGAGCGAAATTGACTAAAAAAGAGCCAAAACTTTTTTTGCATAAAAAATATTTTGTTCACAAACACATATTTACATTTTCATCTTAATTTAGTGATTATGTTATTAAATAAAAATACATAGTTATTTTTCAACCTAAAACTATACAAAATAACTGATTCTGAACTGATGAAAAAAAGAGCCAAATCGAAAAATAAATTGCCATTGCGCCAACAGGAAAAAAAAGAGCCAGTTTTGGCGCAAAAACGCCAATTGTGGCAACCGTGATCACTACCAACAGCCGTGAGCAGACTGCAGTGATAATAAGTTTTGACTGTTAGCTATAACCAGTGCTGCCAGATTAGCTTATTTCAAGCTAGGTCAAGCATTTTTGCTTATAGCCTGAAATCTAGCATATTTTAAAGTTCATATAGCATATTCTAGCAATAAATGTTTTTGTGACATCAACGAAATATTTTATAAGTTTTAAATGTTTCACGGCATAAAAATATGTTACGTGAGCTTTATTCTTAAAATTTGTTTTCTAGTCGATAGTGTCATCGACTTGTTAGCTGATGCATGTGCGATGTTTTACCGCCGATATCTTCAATTTGGTATTGTGAAATCAAAAGAAAGTAAAGCTTGCAAAAATGCCAAAAATAATGTACAATCAAAACTACAATAGTAGCACAATTTTATGAGGCAGCATGCGAATTCCAAAAACAACTATCAATAGTTGAATCTCAAAAATATGTTAGTCTTTTTCAAAAAAACGATAAATATTTAAGTGGGGAAGAGAATAATGAAATCGATGATCGATTAGTTAACATAATTAATTTCAACAAAAACCCGATGATTTTGTATGTTTTCTTGCATTTTCCTTGCAATTGAATTTTTAGCTTATTTTAGCTTATTTTTACTCAGAATCTAGCTTATACGGGCGCTGAACACCTGGCAACACTGGCTATAACCTTTAATCAGTAGCATTTCGAACATGTTGAGCAATCGGAGCTGAGAGAAATCTGTTTAATATACATACCAATGTGGATATAACAAAATATTCATAAGTAGTTTATGTCAAATTCTCACTTTGTTGCAAGGCTGCAAAAAATGATAAAAATGGAATACTCAATTTGTAAAAATTGCCACTGCATGGTATTTGAACTTATGTGTCTAACTAATTGTTTCTTCGTAGCTTCTCTGGGTTTGCCGGACATACCGCATGATGGAGAGTGGACTTGCCACTGGGTAAACGACCAGCCCATTGGCACTGAGGGCTTCCTCATTGTGGGCGAGCATCAGAAGCCGACGGTGATTGTGCAGGACTGGCGACTGCCACCTGGCTGGATCAAGCACATGTACCAGCGCTCCAATGTGCTGGGCAAGTGGGATGTCATACTGGTGTCGCCTAGCGGCAAACGCTTTCGTTCCAAGTCCGATCTGAAGGTGTTTCTGGAGGCACAAGGCCTGGTGTACAATCCAGATATATATGACTTTAGCATTCATAGACGACGCGCTAAAGATATAAACGCCTATGTGTACACTCATGACTACAGTCCGCAGCAGCCACTGAAGCACAGACCACAGGATGTGTCGCTCGACAGCACAGCGATATCACAGGACGGCAACAATAGCAAGGTATCGACAGATACACCCGCGTCCACACCGATCTCTACGGTTTCCACACGTCGCACTGCAGCGGATGAAAGCCAGTACATGGAGGCACCAGTGGCCTCATTGGTGCCACCGGCTGAGCTGATGTCGCCATCGCCGCAAGCCCGAACCAGTGAGGGCCAATCATCTGGCGCAGATGCAGTCGATGCAAACGCTGTCCTGGGCATGGATGCACAGGGTGCCGTGCTTGTGGACGATGGTTACGGTGCGTTATTTGTTCTAAACAATCAGCTCCTTTGCTAATTGAATCTTTCCTCTCACTTGCAGCCTTTATTGGCGGACTTAAGGTGCAGATCACCGACAATTTGTTTGTGTGCCCACGCGAGGGATGCGGCAAAACCTACCGCAAGGAGGACTTTCTGCAAATACACATACGACATTACCACAAAGAGTTTGCACAGTGAGTTGAAGATAAGCCAAAGTATTCTTTCTCACAAAGTAAATCCTTTACTTCCAATCTTTTAACAGGCACGTCAGTCATTGTCCCAAGATGCAGGAGTTGGCTGTGAAGCGCACGCATCCCTCGTCGATTGAGCAGGCCGAACAGACGCCCAAGAACCAAATACCCAACCAACAGTTCTTTGCCAAGATGCACCAACAGGACTTGCAGCATTCTCGTTCCGCTAAACGACATCCGGTGGCGGGCACGGAATTATCACCAACGACAACTCTGGACACTTCTACAAATATTTCGCCCGTCAAGGCGCCGTCAACAGCAAATGTGGAGTCCCCAACGACAAGCAAGGCAATGTCGCAACCAGATGTCAGCGCTCCAGAAGTTAATCCGACTATTTTGGCATTACCTAAGGAAGTTGCGCCTGCTTTTATTCCCGTAGAGCTCGCTAAACTTAGCACACCAGTTGTTGCTCCGATTTTATCCAATCGCTCCTCCAAGCGGTCGCGACCCTCGTCGAACAGACGCAGCTCTGGCTCGCGTAAGAGCAGCCGACAACGCACTCAGCGTCGCCCAGCGCCCAGGAGCAAAGCTGCAGCCAGTAACTTGCTGGCACCTGGCATTGATTATGAGGACACGCTCCTGTCGACGCCAACGCCGGAAGTGCGCAATGAAGCCAAGAAGCGACGCATTGCAGTGTCCGGCACACCGATTGGATCGCCTGCTAACATTGATTCCGGGTCGACGCCATCCTCCAATGATCTGGTGGACATAAATGCAGCACTGGCGCCACCACCGCCCAGCCAGACACCACAGTACATCAAGGAGAACGGCGAGCTAATACGAATTGTGCGCATGAGGCAGGAAGAGATCATCAACTGCATTTGCGAGTACGGCGAAGAGGACGGCCTGATGATACAGTGTGAGCTCTGTCTCTGTTGGCAGCATGGCGCCTGTAACGGCATCGTTAAGGAGTCGGACGTTCCGGACAAGTATGTCTGCTATATATGCCGAAATCCACAGCGCGTGCGGGATTCGATGCGCTTTAAGCACGATCAGGACTGGCTTTTTGAAGGCAAGCTGCCTGTGGCCGGATATCACACGCCAAATCCCCAGGCATCCAAGAATTTCGAGCTATTAAAGCGTTCCCACACGCTGACAGGCAATCTGCTGGACGCCAAGCGTTCCATGCATTCGTTGCTGGTCAAGATCAATATTGCTCGCAATCGCTGCCACCCCAAACTCTATCTGTGGGCCAAGAAGTGGGATGAAGATCAATTGGATAATACGAATACGCCAATCAAACGCCCAAAGGCCGTTCAGAACGATTGGCCGCATGTGCCGCAACCGGAGGCCGCTATCGATCCCGAGGAGTGCCAGTACCGTCTGATCGAGCACGTCAAAGTGCAGCAATCATTATTGCTGAATCGCCTGAACGACATCGAAGGAGAAATGGATGGTAAGAACTCTAGCGTCGAATAGTTATCACTTTAAATACTAATGCGATTCCATTCAATATAGAACTCGAGAAGGAAGACAACTTGACCGATATGAAGGATGCGACTATGTCGACCACAAAAGAAGCACTAGCCACATTCATCAAAGACTTGGAGACGCTGAAACGTCTTGCCAAGCTTAACAAAGTGGCTAACATGAAGAACATGCTGAAGGAGAAAGAAGCAGGTGCCGATATTGCTCAAGTGTGAGCAGAGCTGGACCTGAATCTAATGCTAAAATATAGTTCTCAACATTAACAAATATTTGTTACTTTAAAAGATTACACGAATAAATATGAATATATCCGGGAGCCACAGAAATCGCTTTTGATTGAATTTCACTTAAATTTCATACAAATTTGAGTTAAAATTAAGCGAAAGCGATTTCTGTGGCACCCCGGTATATTAAAACCGATAAATATATTCGATTCTTGAAATCGGACTGCTTGCTTAATGTTTTCTGGTATTTTCTATCGTTTATTTGTACGGGTTTCGATATTCGGTCGGGCTGCATAAAAAATAACAGCTGACAGCTCTGGAATATATTGTCGATAGTTATTTCGAGTAAAACAATGAAGGCAAAAACTGTGCGCAAACCTAAAAAGAGAGATGAAACTGTTTTTGCATCAATATGTTCTGCCACCAACACAACCACTATACCGTCTGAGTTCATTTTTTTCCTTTATTTTTTAAAATAGTTGATCTTTCAAAATTGGCGCTGTTTATGCAACCTTTAGGTACACGGTCACACTGTTTTAGTGGTATCGCGAATATCGATAGTGAAATCGCTAATTTTCCAACACTGTCTTTTCTTCAGCAACACACGTGCTGGCTTGTTTTTGCGTTGTATTTCACAAATAAAAATTTGTGAAAATGCGCATTGAAACATGCTATTTTTGCTCCAGCAAAATATATCCGGGTCATGGAGTGCATTTTGTGCGAAATGATTGCAAGGTAAGTGAAAACTTGGTGGTTTAGTTTGTTGCGCTGTTCTAATGCATGTGAATTTCTATCATTTTGTTGTTGCTCATAGACTTTCAAGTTCTGTCGTGGAAAGTGTCACAAGGCCTTCAAGCGCAAGAAGAACCCACGCAAGGTAGCATGGACAAAGGCACATCGCAAGGCGGCCGGCAAGGAACTGGCGATCGATCCCAGTTTTGAGTTCGAGAAACGTCGCAATGTGCCCATCAAATACAGTCGCGAGACTTGGCAGAAGGCCATTGAGGCGATCAAGAAGGTTACCGAGATCAAGGAGCGTCGCGAGAAGCACTTTGTCATGGAACGTCTCCGCAAGGGCCGACAGGTTGAAATCCAGATGGACGTTAAGGATGTGCAACGCAACATGTCGCTTATACGTTCTCCCGCTGCTGGCTTGAGAGAGCGTCGTGCCAAGGAGGAAGCCGAACAGAGTGCGCTTATGGACGACGAGGATCTGCCCGAAGAGGAGATCACTTATGTGGATGCGCGCGGATTGGAAAAGAGACTCGAGGAGGGCCTCGGTGTGGAGGACTTGGAGATGTTAGAAGCTTAAGAATCATGTACGGATCTAGATTTAAGTTGCTGCCTATACAAAATATAGTAGACCCCTTTTAAACATACATATCTTTTATTACATACAAATTTACTACTTATTTGATAAATAATTATTTGTCCACACACTCCTCGCTGTGCTTCGGCACTGGTGATTCCAATTCAATAGTAACAGGACCGTCATTTTCTATATGCACTTGCATGTAGGCACCAAATTTGCCATCTGTCGGTGGTAAAGGAACTATAGTTATAAAGATTATTAAACCCAAACAAAAA